>JAZHYW010046355.1:0-29405 GCA_037355805.1 Ixodes ricinus
TTGTTGATTTACGTATTACTACTTTTGACTAAATTCTCGTCGTAGTCGATTTTTTGTTCACGACACGTTGGAAACCAAGATCGTAGAAACAGGTTCACATCAAGCCGCAAATTTTGAACTCTTCAGTTTTTAGTTCTGTTAGTTTTCTCTCTTCCCAATTGTTAGTATAGAATCCATTATCACTGGCACGGCACGAATATATATTTGTTAAAAATATTTCGAGAAATAGTAACGATTATTCTTTAGGAGCACTCGTCATCATTGTACAGAAGATTTTCCAATGCCCACTCACTTCCACAAAGCCCTACACCCATTAGCTTGAGCACCAATGAAGATAGTAATAGTTATTGAGAAATATTTATAAAGATATATTTTTTTTTATCGATTGTCCTTGCACCAGTTAGAACTTTCCAAATCAGCCAAAACAGATAACCATCTAAAAAACCAAAATGTTTTAAGTGCGAGACATTATTCTCTGTAGTACACAATTTTACTTAATTATATAACACGGTCGATTTCAAATCAAAACATATCAATACAGCATTCCTCTAGCAATTATGTCACAAAATCTTCCAGCTCAGTGAACCGCAGGACACACGCAGAGGCACGCACAAAGTTGCCGATGCTCCAAGTTCTGTTTTTTTATTCCAATTCAAGAAGTCCCACTTTTGATTCGAAGTTCGGCTCCTTACTTTCTGCTCTTATATCACATATAAGTAGTCAACTTGACTCGAAACACACCAGAACAATTTTATCGGCAAGCGGCGCTTTGAGTCAAGCTACACGCACAGTCTTCCCATTCTAAAAGTTCAAAATACAAACATTATGCCTGCAGAAAATGCAGCCCCGTAAAAAATCGCATTCTGTTCAGGCTCTGCTTCAAACGAAAAACTGAAAAAAAGACAGACGTACCTTGGTCACAACAGGAAAGGCCTCGAGATGACATCCATCCCTATACTCTGTTTCGCAAAATCTCCCGAAGTTGCCGTAATTATCGGCTTCGTGGACACGGGAGTTTCGGCGGACTTTACGGCTGCAGTCGGCGATTGCATCCAGCGTGCACAGACGAGGCGAGTCTGAGCCTCGGCCGAACTCGGAGCCTCTGCGAAGCGGCCGGGGGTGGCGCTAGGTCGGCGACGAGTTCGCAACTGCGCTGCAGCACCGCCAGCGCGCACACAGAGATCCACAGCACGTTTCGTGGGAAAGGCGACGCCTGCACTCGATGGGCTCGGAGAAACAGCACTCCCTGAGGGTCGGCGTGGGGACGGCCGCTACTCGCTCCAGAAACTTGTGCTGATAAAAGTTGCGATTCTCGCTGTCCCAATGTCTAGAGCCGGGGATGTGCCAGGCTGACCCGTGCCCGAGAGACCGTAAACATCACAACGAGACTTCCAAGAGCCGCGGGGGGGGGGGGGGGGGGGTACAAAACTTTTGCAATCAACGAAACCTGAACCTATTTTCGATATATCTGACTCAAAAGCCAGTCTGACTGTACGAACGGTAGCAGTAGCACAAGATTCCAAGCCGCAAGTCCACCAGCCTGTTTTTTCAATTTTAAACGCGTTCCGAGGGGGGGGGGGGGAGGGGGGGGAGGGGGGGAGGGGGGAGGGGCGCCGCGAAGTCGTGCTTTAACGACGCGACGGGCAGCCGCAACGGCCGCCCCTGATCACGGGGTTGAATCGAATCGGGGACCCTGCCGGACCGGCCAGCTGATTTTGATAGAAATTAATCCCTGGAGAAAGGGGAACAAGAGGGACAAAGGACAAACACAAATCTCCAAGCACAGCTAGGGGACTGGTGCGCGACCGAAAAAAATCCACGCCTGGTCCCTTTGGGTATCCGAACCCGGGACCTCTCCCCATTACATTTACGTGCCATTATATTCACAGCTTATTTTGTTTCGTTTCGTGCCGGACACTGACGCTGTTCGGGATGCTCTGCGTATCGCCAACACGTTGTTTGTTGTCCCTGTTGCCAATCAGGCTTGTCAATTAGAAGAATGCCGAAGGACAGATCGCATAAGTAAAGGTTGCGAACAAAAAATATAAATAACTACGCTTCAGTTTTTTAAACTGTCAATGAAGTTAGTGACTATAGAGGCAGTGTTGGCGGTAACGCGCACCGAAGTATGAAGTATAGACGTCACCGGTAACGTGGTACTTGCACCGGTATCGTAGTAGCGTATTCGTTACGTTTCCGAAAAGTAACGAATAATGTACTTACGTTTTGTTTTGAGTAACGGCTAACGTAGTTTTGTTACGCACTACGTCTTCCCAAGATTTTGGAAAATTACACTTCTATTCTTTTACCTGTTTCTAGAGCACTTAAGTCACACGAAAATTATTGCAGTCGTCCCACATATATCTTTTAAAATGTTGCATCTCGTTTACCCACAGATACGTCTCCCACGCTTTCGAAGGGAAATGCAAAGCAAAAGAAAGAAAACCCGACGCCAACAACTTTTGTCGTCCCAGTGTCAAAAAAAATAGAAGAAGACGTTTGCTGACTTTTTGCCAACGCCGCATTAGAGCCCAGCTCTTGAGGAGGATGTGTGCCCCTCCCCCTGCGTGCCTAAATGCTCTCCTCCTGCTCCCCAACCCATGTGAGTGGGAGATTACTCGCTATAATTTCCCACTATATTGAGAAAATTTCCCGCCCAATTTCGCGAAAAAATATTCCCGTTAAATGTAGCGGGACATTTGCATACATTTCCACGCTTACATTTAGCAGAACACTTAGCCGAAAATTCTCCTCCTACATATAGCGGGGATACCGAGATTGGTGTTAAGGCGCGCGTGACGTCAATTTCCACGCCTTCCTTGGAAATGAAGTTGACTAAAGTAAGTTTTGGGACGGACTTTATTCAGCGGAAACAAAGCCACTAAAGCTTTCCGCAGCGCAGGAGGACGTCACGTGACGTCACGGGTGACGTCACGAAGTTAATTTTTCCTGCTAAATTTTTGCATTAGAGAAAACATCCACTATATTTGGCGAGGGAATGTTTCCGCTAAATTTTGCGGAAAAATTTTCCCATTAAGGCTAGCGGGAAAACTTTACGCTTCGTGACGTCACGGTAGGCACCTCAGTGACCAGCGTGACCCAATTTTACCCTCGCGGCCTCTACACGTCGCGTGTGACGTCGTTATGGAGACGATCCCATGATGCAACGCGCGGTTAAGCAGCCCGGAAACGGACGCGTAAGAGCTGCCCTCTAAAATGCTGTTGCCGTCGATGGCAGGTAACGCCGAATGACAGTAACGCAAAAGAAGTGATGGTTACTTTTTAATGGACATCGGTAAGGCTAACGCGTTCCTTTTATTTTGATGCAACGTATGTCGGTAACGCTTTCCATTTGCTTGCAAGTAACTCCTAACGAGTAACAGCCACCGACCATTAAAGAAAGGCGGGTTGTGTGGAATCTCCAGCTGTCCAGGACCTTACACTCTAAGAAATAGGGGGTGTACAGAGGGAGCTCCCCTTGTCCAATAATATAACTCCCCAGAACTACATTTCGTCGTTCTGTCCCCTGACGTCGAACTGGCTTTGACACCAACTTTTCCGGCGGCTTGTATTAAAGCTGTTGGATGTGTAACGCAGTAAATAGCTAATGTGCGTAATTAAAGACTGCAAAAAAAAAACTTGCCGAGGTTTTGCTGACAGGGCAAAAAAAAAAAACCTTCTTGATTGTCTTAATGTAGCCTTTAATGAGTACGATTAGCTTATTTTGATAAGTTGTATCGCTTGACTACCAAGCCACTCGTAAAAGTTGGTGTCGCCAACTCGAGACTGTCAGTGGACAAGCGACTGGCAAAATATGGTGTGGAATTCAATATATGGGACGAGGGCGGCTACAAGATTACCCGCATACATCCCCTCTTTCTTAGAGTGGATGTTATCGCTTGCCAGCCCATGAGTTGTAGGCATGAGGCTAGGTGGCGCAGGCTACTGCTCCTTATAAAGTGCCACAGCCGTTAGCATCGCTACATCTATTCATCCATCCGAGCCGTTAAGATCGCCGAGCAGTGAATCATGAAGCGAGGGACGCGGGAATGAACGCGAAGTGTTTTCTTCAGAGGTTGCGGAGGAATCTCTTGTGACAGCTCCACAAGATATACCTGTATGCTTTCGGTTGTTTTGCCTTTCACGGCTACATGTTTGTAAATACCGAAAACGTACCGAACGTTGAGTGACGAGGAGGATGAGGAAGGCCGCGGAAATGTTTTTTTTCAAGTAGAGAAAAGGCAAGACTAACAGTTTTTGTTTGTTTTCAACCTGCTTAATCTTATTCTGTGTATTTTTGTTCCTTTTTCGCGCACTTTTCGCTCGGTGTCAGTCGTGTTTCCGCGCCTCCATTTGCGTGTGTACAGAGCGGCCTATAAACAGAATTGAACTCGAGCACTCCGAGAGGAGAGCCATTACCGCGATCGCCTTCCCCTTATTTCTGTTTTGTTTTGTTGTAGTGCCTGGGAAAGGGAACCACGAGGATATGTTAAAATGCCTCGCATAAGCTCGACGTTTTTTTAAAGTCAAGGTAGTTGGGGAATTTAGACACGTCTTTCTTGTGCTTCTAACGGATACAAAGTTGATGCATCATGTTGTGTCGCCATGCGAGGTGGAGATTACACTATTACTGCGACCTACGAGAGAAACATGTTAAACTGTTTCAACTTGAGTGTTCGATCTGGCGGCAACAAAGCTGATTCACTGCTTTTCCATTCTGTTCCTGCAACGTTTATATTTTTAACCGAGGCGTCGTATTTGAAGCACTTGCAATATCACCCCCTAGATTGGGGGCTCTTGCTCACAGTGGTAGTGGAGTATCCCTTCTCGTTTTAGATGCAGGATTTTTTCCCCGTTGGTCTCGATTTGCCTTCAACACCAAGAGGCTGTTATATACACTGCACTCGTCGTCGTTCTTGCGCGTTCACAACCGCCGGCTGGGTCAATTCGCGAGGTCCGCACACACACACACAAAAAGCGCAAAGTTGCGGCCTTTCCTCTGCGTGACTGGTCTAGTCGGTTAGAGCAATCGGTGCACTCTTGACGCTGCTTCAATGGCACCAATAGCGGATCGTAACGTTAGTTGCGGTCGAACTTAAAGTAAAACAGGGTATAAAAATACCGTATGCGGCCAGGCGTTTTTTTTTGCTTTTTCTTCTTTTACTTTCGCTTGCCCTCCACTGACTATTTTGAGCGACAAGGTACGATCGTCGGCTTTTACTCTTTCTGAGCGAGATCGCTACTTTGGTGGTTTCGAGCGCGTACGAGCCAGTGCAGTACTCTCATGAGTAAACGGTCAACTAAATATGAGGAAAAAAACTTTTAACGAGGATAGCAGTCGTGATGTGGATGGTTTACGAATAAATCCTGTAAAATATGTAATACATATTATAGCTTTATCGTAGTTGTACATACATTCGCAGCTTATCAATGTTATTTGACAGTTTTCTTTAAAAAAGTAAACCTCAAAGTATTAACTCTGTTGAAAGGTAGGTCAATAGCTATTTAAATTACGGTCCAGTGACAATTCTTTCAGTGTTCTCGAAAGTTTTAGAAAGAATAAATGAACAGACGTCACAAGTAGAGTAACTCTCAGGTAAACGTGAAGAAGACCTCAGAATTAAAACTAATGCGCTCGCTTTCAGACTCAAAACATGAAACTATCATATTCCGCCCACATGGTTTGAGTGATAGTAGATGCACAGACCATTCAGGTTTGGATCTCCGAACATTGAATTTGCAAACAGAGTTAAAACACTCGGTGATGTTTTTGTGATAACATGCACTGGACCAAATAATGTCAGACACCTCTGCTCAAAACTGGGCAAATAGTTGAGAATTGTTAACAAACTACAGATATCTTCTTCACCAAACATGAAGGAGGTTTGCAAAAGTTAAGCCATTTTTCTCAATTGTTTGAGCTGTAACGTAATATGGAGAATTGCATCTTTTCAATCAACATACGATACATTTATTGCACGAAAAGAGATAAGCATTATGAAAAAATGTCCTTATACATACCCAACAAAATCATTGTTTAAATTAAAAAGACATCTGAGCGTACACCATATTGAACACTATCGTTTTAATATTGCGTCAGGTATGCAGCATATGGGCGTTCCGATAGAGCTTTTAACTTTCTGATTTAAAAGGAATACGCAGGCATTACACGTCTAGATATCAGCATCTTTGGCAGCTTCAGACTTTATTACAAAATACAATCAGACAATAAGTTATTCCTTGCCTCTTGTACTAAACACTTATTTTATCCCAATTTAGATGTGATGAATCTATCAAACGACGGCATATTCTTCACTACTTTAGTGCGAGTTGCATTCTGTATATTTATCTTTATCAGAGTATAGGTACGTGAAAATGTGTACTCAAGACGGTGTTTGTATACCGTGGACGCCCTTACTCTTTATACTATATTTTCTAAACATGCTAACAGTTTTGTATTCTCAAGATTTTACTGCTGAAAGTGGTTGTAGAGGGGAAAGGTGTTCGGACCATGTCCGAGCTGCATTTCTGTACATTTTTGTGGGACCCTCTTTCACCATCTGTATCTGTGGCAAGTATAAATTTCGACAATTATAAAAAAGATCAGTACAACTGGATTTACACCGGAAAACAGAATCGATTCAGTTTCAATGCAGCTTAGAACCAACTTGTCCAGGTTTTGCTTGATATGCATCCAAATCTCACTAATAAACACATCGAGTTGTGTCGAAGATTGAGTAGTTATTCTTGTGGCCGAAGATGTCAGGGTCATACATCCTCGTGCTTCATTTAATCAACACATTACTTTGTAATTTGCACAATGTTTCCAAGTAACATGTTTATGTAAAAGTCGCCTTCCAGAATTATATTGCAATCGTTTTCTATCGCGAACTTAAAGAACATTACGTAAACAAAAAAGTATAGAACATTTCCACCCGTGGACGATACCAAACACGATGATATTCTGTCTTATAAGTAAAGACCGCATCTTGAAGTCTATATACGCAACAACATTCAGTGAGCATTTCATGGGAAATGTCTTGTTAAGAAAAGAAGGGGACGACCCCTCCCCAACTTGCGGTAAGGTTGGAAAAAATAGTACACTATAAGTCTTTTTTGCAGGTCAGTATAAATCTCTCAAAATTATTCAAAAATCCATACTTATATTTAAAGAGAACCTAAACTGATAAATTAAAATATAAATACACTATTAAAAAAATATATGTTTTTATTTTTTACAAACCGAGAACATCTGGGGGTACATTTAGGCGTGGAGACAGCACGGGAATCATTAACGAGGTCGCTATGTGTAACAAATCTCCCTCAGCGCAGCCCTCGAAACACGAGAATCGCAGAGGACGCATCCTCCGGAACTGGTAATGTCCGTAAAGCGCCGATAGCATTTCATCGAGGATTTGCTAGCATGTCCGCGTAATTTAAAACAAGGAAAGCCTTGGATGCACAGATGCGCAGTTCGGCAAAGGGCAGACGGTTTTAGACTGTAAGCGCGCAATTAAAATGTTTTCAAGGGTCAGATACTACCGAGAATGGATCGGTGAAATGAAGGTATAGATCAGCCCTGGGTAATCCGGAAGTAATGATGTACGTTTGTTCCGCGTTCGCACATTTCGACTCATGATGATATGGATTTGATATAGTGGACTTATCTAACGAAAAGGCCAGGTGTCCTAGAGCTGGACGTCTCCTAGAGACTGAAATCTAAAAAGTGAGACCCCAGTGATTGATAAAGAGAAGAAGGCCATTGAGGAAACAAGGTAAGAGACAGTTGGTGACATCTAGAACCTATTGTAGAACGTCTTCACATGCTCAGAGAAACAGCCGTCAAGCCTGCGGTTCCCTGCTTCTCTCGGAAACATTATTATCAGCTCCACTTAAATATTTTGTTGTGTTAATACCGTGCAGACAGCGATATCTCCGACTCTCAGTACGATAAGTTGTGGCTCTTGTTTGCTGATTCAGTAATAAAAAAATGCAAAAACGGCACGTGTTTGTAATAATTCCTCAACCAATGTTCAAATAAAGCCAAAAATATTTCGCACCCTCTTTCTGGTACGAAAAAAATAAACCGTATAAACGCACTTTTTTTGTTGCGCGTGCTGCTAGTTGAATTTATATGGATCTTCATTTCCACCTCAGGTATTCAGGTCATGCTCTTAACTGAAGACACGCTTGCACACACGCAAATAACAATGCACAGCTAAATACGGATTCGTAGCGCAATTCACAAACAGTCAGCATATCAGCAGTGACCTCTGTGCGCATGCGCAGTGCCGACAGCAGCGCCACCGAAGTGCCATGACGTCGGAGGGTTGAGTTGGGGTATGCGGAGAGCAAGTTCGTCTGCTTCTTGCACAGGGGATGCGGTGACGTCAGAACGACGCCGAGCTCTGATTGGCTCCGATTGGAAGGATATAGTGGGTAGACCACAATATTAGATGCATCGAGTTCTACCCACTATTTATTTTCAATCAGCCAATCAGAGCACGGCACTCTGACTTTATTGTAACCCCTTTGCAAGAAGCAGAAAAACTTCGCACTCCATATAGGCTGATGCCGCAATTTCATTTGCTTCGAAACGATAATCGGTTGTGCACTGAATCTCTTAAGCTGTCAGCAAACATGCTTTTAATGGTGGTGTCCAAAAAAAGAAAAGGATTGCATTGACCTTCCTTGATTTCTTTGCCTGCCTGTGTTTTGTTAGTTGTAGGAATCATTATGAATTGTGTTTGAATATTGACGCTGGAGTATTTAGAACCCAATACGGGGTCCACAAAAGACGTCGTTGAGCCGTACTCCGTTCGTGCTTGCTCTGTTTTGTGTAGCCCATAAGCCCCTTGTTTTAGTGTCGTTCTAAAAGCTTGAATTGAAGAAGCGATAATAAGGCGCTTTATTTTAATATTTCGTCGAACGTTTGTTACCACAAAACAACAGAAAAATTTAAAATTCATTGTTTAAAGGTGTGTGCTTGTGTCATGTCACTGCAGGTGTATTAAAGACGAAAAGTAACGCAATTTCTGTTTGATTATACACGTTTTCGACATTTAACGCGTTTGTCGTCAACTTTATTAAGTTTTTCTTCATTAAAAAAAAATGTTGTATAATAATTTAGTGTTACTCTGGGGAAAGGAGGCTGAAATCAAAAACTTGGTTCAGTTCCAAAAAGGACAAATAACTGCCACTGTGTTTGAAGTGAAACGTGTTTAGTGTATGAAATGCCAGTGAATGGGTATACGGTGCCTACAGACAGATTTGTACTTAGCGCATTATCATTACCGCCTTACTCGTACCTAATTACTTTTTTCGGTAACCAAAAAACCACCTGGTTGCTTTTAAAAAACAGGATCAAGTACCGTTATATTTTTACTTTTGATAAAGTAATGATATTCAGTTACTTCAGTTACTTCCGGAGGGGAACGCGTACAACACAAGTACCCAACTCTAGTTCTCACCCTAGCTCGCGCCTATACGTTACACGACGGAAATATACCCTAAATAGAACATAGCAATCTGTTCATAAGGTATGTCAGTATAGCCACAGTTATCTCTGAATGAACGCGTTAATAAGCATCAAAAAAATATTAACGAAGACAAAGGTGACGCGTTCATTTTGAGGCGCAGTAACGAGTAACGCACTTATGACGTTTTAAGGGAGTAATGACTAACGAGTAACAATACTTAGTTACTTTATTTAAGTAGCGTGAACACCTCTGGCTACAACATATGCAATTAGGGGTCACTTAAAAGTGATATCCGTTATGATAAAACGAATAATAACCTACAACGGAAAAAGATACCAAACAATCTTCGTCTCCTAATTTTCGAAACGCATTTTTGTCTTTCAATCGCAAAATGCGGAGTGCCTCCTCAATAAACGGCCAAGGGTGGCTGCCAGCGGAAACCTCCACCGCCTATTTACTGCTGCAGATTATTGATCGTTGCCCCACGTTCCTCAGCCCTCCGTGCTGTGGGCGTACTTGGTATTCACTGTATAACTATAGCGTACCACTTTGACCTCATATAACGAATTACGTAAGCTTCGGCAGGGCTGCGCAGTGAGAAGCAATTGCAATAAAATATAAGGGACCAAGACAACGTTGAGAGAAAAGAGCATTCATAGCAGTTCTAGAGTGAGCGTTCTTCAAAAATCGCTCCCTCAATACATCCAGGATGGGGAAAGTCAATAGCCACCACGAAAAACAGTTAAATCACCAAGGCGATAGTTGAAATAAAACGAATCTAAGACACTTCAATGCGAAAAGTCAATTTCCTGCTCTACAAACTTGCCTATGAGGTATCTGCTCAGCGAAACCTTCTATCGATCTGTTTGGTTTTATCACCGGAGGCAGCTTTCCTGGCGCCGTCGAAAGCGGATCACTGTCTTACTGATCTCGTTTTTTCTCCTGGTAACCTAAATTATTTGTTTCTTTCTTTTTTTTTACCTTTTCGTCTTGATTTGTGCCTAGCTCTGTCTTTCGCTTCGGCGTTTCTCGTGCTTGTTGTTGGTACGAGCCTTAAATCAACATCACTTGAATCCGGAAACAGATGCCTGCTTCGGCTGTCGCTTACTCTGAGCGAGGACATTCTTTGTAAAGGGAAATTGTAGCGGCCCCGACAACGTCGCCTCTTTTGTCGAATATGTTCTGCAACATTCCGCTCCAAAACTACGTTTCGCCTACTCCCTTCTTATCTATTTATTTTATTTTTATTCATCAGTACTATTATTCCAGACATAAAATATAACAGTGAGTGGAACAATATTGAAGCATTAGACATAAGAAAAACATGCATTGTAAGCGTAGACTCCTGCCACGACAATCCAAAAAAAACAGAAAACTCTGAGCTACAATGGACAGCAGTGTTTCGGAAACTATTCACATAAAAACAGCACGGCAATAACAACAAATAAAAGAGACTGTCCAGTAAATGGTAACTAATTTGAACGCAAAGGTAAGCTTGACAGTGAAGCGCCGATTATGAAAATGAACATATTTCTACAGTTGATAAGATTTGCTCAAGAAACTTGGAAACACTGGCACATTCCACTATATTTCCAGCAGTTTGTTCGAATCGAACACATTGCGCGGAAAAAGGAGTACTTAAAAGCATCTACTCGGGAGTGACATTCGATAATTGTTTTTAAGTGTTTTAATCGTAGTGTTTGTCCTTTCGGATAAAGTAATATATTTATGTTGTGGTATACTTATGGTTCCATTCACTGAGTCGATGAAGTATTTTGAGCCGGGCTATCTTCCTTTTGGATGACAGTGGAGTAAAGTCCGTTTGAAGCATTAATTTTGAAGGTGAGTGCTTTTTTCCGAATTTGTTGAAGATAAACATAAAAGCATTCCTCAAAGTCATCTCTTGTTTGTCTTTTGTGTGAAGGTCCCATTTATCTTTAGAGGAAAGAATAACGCCTAAATATTTAATGGTTGTTAACTTGTTAAGGTGGTGACCAGATAAGTCATAATTCAATTCAAGGGGAAGTTTTTTTACTTGAGATATTAATGCACCCAATTGTCTTTATTTATTGTAATTTGGCAGTAGTTGCACAACTTGTAAGTTTTGTTGAGGATATTGTTTAATACTATTTGGTCGTTGCGTGATCTCAATTCCGAATATAGAACGCAAGTCATATGCGAAATCGTATGTGGCTCCGCGAGGCCAGCCGAGTCAGTCTCGCCTAGCGTTCGGTCCTGCTGTTACGCCGCCATTGACGCCTGTGACGCTCTATTGTTATCTTCTGTTCCCTTTTCATTTTGGGCACAAGTTCACCCCATTAACGTTTAGTTTGTTTAAGTTTTCGTCGCCTCTTCAATTGTCATACGTGACAATATAAACACGTCATCCGCATTAAGAAAGTCATAAACCAGAACCGTACTTGTCGAGTCGCAAATGTTTATTTTAAGAAGAGAAAAACTATCACCTTTTGGTCGCTTATACCATCGAAACCATCATTGGCACTCCTCTCAAACAAGTCGTGGCTAAGAAAAACAAGACCAAGTACACAATGTAAAGAACTCTGAAGCTTTATTAGGTTCACATACAAGTTGATCAAGATCAAAAGTGAAACCAGTATCAAGTAAGGCCTCTGCACTTGCGCCCTGACATGTTCCCGCACGTAACGTTCTACAGTTGATATGGGTCAAGCTGAAATCGCCATAAATAATCACCTTATTGAGGGTTTTAACGTGAAGCAGAAGGTATCTTTTATGTCTCTCAAAAACGTCACGTCAGGGTTTGGGGACCAATAAATTCTACCAACTCTTGCGCGTGAATTCGCCACCTAGAATAGAACACCGAACCTGATTCATTCTTGCCAATATCGTCCAAGTGAAAATTTGGAATGTCTTATCTTATCACTGACGGTAACGGTACCCCCTTTCCGCTCTTTTATTTCTTAGTATGTTGTAGTTTCGTGGAATTATTCTACAGTCATCTATCGAGGAAAAGAGACAAGACTCAGTAATGACATTCAAGTATGGTTTTCTAGCAAGAAGAATATGTTGTAATTAAGCAGTTTTATTTACAATGCTTTCTTTCGATAGATTAATAAAGTGTAGATTCGAATTTTTATTCTTTAAGTGTCATTACTTTGAAGATGCTGACAATCCCGAAAATTTGTATCTCTCCCCTCGAACTTTGTCCCATGCCTATGTGACATTTTTATATCATCTTGTCAAAACTTAGTATTATTCGTTCGGCTGTTGATCTTTCAACTTCAGAGCTTTCCCAAATATATTGGCGGATGCTTTGAACTAGTTTCAAAACGTCTGCACTTATTTTGGAAATTAGTTTGCTTCAAGTTATCAGAATTTTTGAGTACAAGAAGAATTCCTAATGTCAGCACATTTTAGTATTACCAGGCCTAGTTTTACTTTCAGTTTTCTCCACAACTCGTCCTGGAGCTTAATCTCAACAAGAGTAGTTCCAAGTTTGTCATTAAACACAGTGTTGTTAACAATGTTAAGTAAGCTCCTTTCGTTTCCACCGTCAGTTTCACTGCTTCTACGCATGATGATGCTGTTTCCGAAGTCCTCTGTTTTCCAAATCCTCCAGCCTTGTTATAAGTGCATGTTTCTTACCGGCATTGACACTGTGGTTTCACATGGAAGGGCTTTTGTTTCCGTCACACTTATTTTCTCGAGTTTTTATTCCACCGTGCTAGTCTTGCGTTGAGAACTAACTGATTTAGATTTTAGTTTCTCTAGGGTTTTGTTTTATTTCATTAATATCATCTGCTATACTCTTACGCGATATTATTATTTCAGTAAACAGCTCTTCTACTGTGGGGGACCTGGGTTGAGTTCGACGTTCCCACAGTTCTTTAAAGTGTTATAGAAAGAACATAAACTTTCACGAAATGCAGTAGTCAGGGTGGCTCGGAAACAAGAGCAGGCAAAACTCGTTGCGCTAATAAGAATGACACTGTAAATTTGAATTAGCCTGCACCTAAACGAGGAATAGTGTTTTAGTAGACAAGCTCTGGCTGCTGTCGTCCTGCCTACTGAAAAGAACGGGCGCTTGGTTCTTCTTTTATATCATAAGGGTGGTTTCCTTGGAGACGTCGGAGATGCAGGCGTAAGGAGTCTTCCAATGCTGATGCACGGTGGGTCTCCATGAGGTAGTTGCGCTTCATCATCCTGTATTCGGGAGTCGAACGAAGATTCCAGGACAAAAGGAAAGCACGTGACGCGTTTGTTGACCATGTTGTAGAACCAGATTGGACGAACTGAACAACTGTTTATTAAAGGTACACACTGAAAGTTACATTGTTACAAAGACAATATCGAGCAGAAGACGCGTTAACCGCGTCTTTCCTTTAGGAGGACCCAACACAAAGAGACCGAGCCACACCCCGGCAACCCAGAAATTCCTCCGTTTCTCTCTCTCCTGGTCATAAAACACTACGCCGACCACGTAGACTAAACACTCTCCGAAAACTCTCCGTCTTTGGGTCGGGTTTCCAAACTCCGTGCCCCCTCGCCGCGGCTCAAGTGATTTGTGGTATACGAGCCAGTAGACCAAGGTGGCACGTGAAACTCTATCCGCAACATCCTCCCCGCAGATGAGCTTAGCTCATCTCAAGTGGGTATAGACGCTGAACAGGGCGCCTGACCTCTGAGCCGTTACACAATTTTATCTTACAGGCTCGCACATTTCCGTCCCGACCTGGGAAACACTCCAGAATCCTGCCGGTTCTCCAAAACAATCGAGGAACGTGGTCGTCATGCACAATTACGACATCACCAACACTGAGACCGCTGCTGGATTGAGGCCTACGAGCATGGGCACTTCGCAGGTTATACAGATATTCTTTAGCCCACCTGTTCCAAAACATATTCATCAATCGCTGGCGGTGTGACCATCTCCCAACCAACTCCGTTCGAGTGGATGTCACGTCTCCTCTTTATGATGAGGTAATGTGGTTAGCCTCCTACCACAAAGGAAGTGAGCAGGAGTTAAGACACTTGGTTTGTTTGGTTCGGAGTAGACATACGTCATTGGTCGAGAGTTGATCACAGCCTCAACTTCCGTTAGTACAGTTGTGATCTGATCGACATCAAGCGCAGCTTTGCCGATGTTTCTTTTCAGGCAACTCTTAACCGATCCCACCATACGCTCCCAAAACCCACCCCACCATGGAGCTCTTTCAACGATAAACCTCCAAGTGATCCGGTGGGTGGCGCAGTAGTCTTTCAATTCGGAACTACATAACACAGCGTACATCTGCTTTAGATCTTTAGCAGCTCGTTTGAAAGTCAGTGCATTATCTGAACACATCATTCGCGGCAACCCACGCCTTGACACAAAGCGTCTGAAAGCCATTAGAAAGGCGTTGGTAGACATATCCAGGACAAGTTCTAAATGTATCGCTCGCGTCACAGCACATGTGAATACAAGAATATATGCCTTGACACTGTTTGTTCCGGATTTCACGAACATCGGTCCAGCAAAGTCCACGCCACAGACCTCGAACGGTTCTGCCCTTGTTACGCGGTCTTCAGGCAGAGGTGCCATCGGGGCGGTCATGGGCTTGAGCTTGAGTCGAAGACACATCTTACAGCGTCCGATCACTCGTTTTACACACTGTCGCCCTCTCACAACCCAGTAGTGCTCTCGCAGCTCACACAGAGTAGCACTCACACCACCATGCAGAATGCGAACATGCGTGTGCTCAACGAGGAGCTCCGTGAAACGGTTGTCTCCCGGAAGTAGCACCGGAAACTTGGTCTCGTCGGGTGCCGAGGCATTCTGCAGTCGAGTCTCTATGCGGATCACACCGTCTTCATCCAAGAAAGGGTGCAGGTCCCGGATACGCGAGCTCGACCGCAGGCGGTCACCGGCGACGAGGCTTGCTTTTTCCTCGCTGTAGCTCTCTTCCTGAATGTGTTTCGTCCAGTATTTCTCTGCCTCCTCCAATTCACTGGTGGACAAAGAACCGCTGACTCTTGGCCCCTTGCCTTGTAAGTTTTTAATGAATCGCATGATCCACGCCGTCACCCTCATTGCCTTGAGCCATTTGCTGTAGTCTGTAAGCACGAGGAGAGGCTCTTGTACGGCTGTTTTGCTGTGCAGCACTGTGGTTTTGCTTCTTAGCTCTGCGTCAGCATCCGGAACCTCGTCGTTCGTCTCTCTTCTTTGAGGCCAGAAGTCTGGATCACGTGACAACCACTGCGGGCCCTGCCACCACACCTTGGAAAGGGTCAGGTTGGAGGCGGGTACTCCTCGGGTGAGCATGTCCGCGGGGTTGTCCTTCCCTGAACAGTGTCGCCACCGAAGGGGGTCGGTGTTGCTCTGGATCTCCACGACCCTGTTGCACACAAATGGCTTCCATTTGCTTGCCGATGCCTGAATCCAACTGAGGGTGATGGTGGAATCTGTCCAAAGGTGGCATTCCAGGTCGGGCAAATCCAACGTCTCAATCAAGAAAGCCATCAATCTTGATCCGATAAGAGCGCCGAGGAGCTCCAGACGTGGCAGGGTCATTTTCTTCAAAGGTGCAACACGTGCCTTGGACATCACAAGCCGTACGCTGGTGTTTCCGTTAGTGTCCTCGACTCGCATGTAGGCCACAGCTCCGTACGCCTGAGTGCTTGCGTCCGTGAAAACATGGAGTTGTCTGGACTTAACTGCTCCCTCTGTCACCAAGAAGCATCTGTCGACTGAGAGAGAGCCAAGTTCGGCAAGCTCGCCGCACCATGCAAGCCATTCCTCACGCAAATCATTTGGCAATGAGGTGTCCCAGTCGATTCCTCTCTCCCAAATATGCTGAAACAAAATTTTGGCTCGGATGCTGTATGGAGAGAGCAGTCCCAAAGGGTCAAAGAGTCTCGACGTGGTCTGAAGAACGAACCTCTTCGTATCCATTCTTTCTTTGACGAAGTCTGACAGTGACTGTAAGTTCACCTGCAGATTGTCTTGTTCGGTGTCCCAAAGAATTCCCAGTACCTTTGTCAGACCTGACGATTCAGCACACGTAGACGTCTCGTCCGCTGTCTTTTCAATGTGACACCTGAGTTCTTTTGAGCTCGTCGACCACTTTTGAAGCCTCATTCCCGCCTTGGCAAGTATTTCCGTGGAGTCATCGTAGAGTTTCTGCGCCTCTTCGTATGATGAGACGCCCACAATCAGGTCGTCAACATAAAAACACTTTTCAAGGTGCATCGCCGTTGGCTTGGCTTCTCCCTCGACCGAACGCAGGTGATGCTGCAATGTCGCAGTCAAGAGAAAAGGGCTTGCAGTTGACCCGAAAGGAACTCTTGTCATTCGAAACTCTTGAATGGGAGGCAATTCCTCTCCAGGAACGGGAGGGCTGTCAAACCACGAAAAAACAAGGAATAGAATCGGCCGCAAAATTGAACCTCGGGGAACGCCATGCTGCATTTTCATTTTTGCTAGACGAAGTATCATTTATGCTTACAAATTGGTTCCGATTTGTGAGATATGTTTTAATTAGCATTGTCCACGCTACTCCTCCAGTACTACATAGTTTAGTTTTTCAAGTAAAATATCGTGTTGTACAGTATCAAAGGCCTTTTCTAAATTCAAAACCAAACCAAGTGTGACTATGTTTGCTTACAGTATTTTCAGTTATTCTATTTTTTATTTTAATAAGTGCCAATTTCGCGGACTTGTTCTTCTAGCATCCATACTGGGCCGAAGATATGGCGTGAAAGTTTGAGACAAAAAAAACTTATTTAACCTACCGTGGTTATCTAACCTGTCGGGCGACCGCTTCCCTAAGCCCACCGCCCCCCACGAAAAGTCAAACTCTTTTTTAAATTGAAAAAATTGACATACACAAGCCGAAAGGTCAGTCTTTGGTGACATAGCAAATTTTGATTCAACAAAATAGATCTTGGGCAACGTTTTGGCCTTAAGTATACTCAGCAGACACCCCCCCCCCTTCTCTTCCCAAGCCTGACTCATAAATCCGCCTTTAGGGGAGGGGGGCAGTGAGTGCTTATCGCGAACGATTCTCGGAGGGCCATTTGAGGCTCGTCCTGCTGGTGCTTATATCAAGCTACATACATTTAAAATTCTAAAAGTATGAATTTCCTGCTTATTTACCCCCCTCTGAGGGGTATTTTATTTACGTTGGTCATATTATATATACACGTATATCGTATACATTGTCACGAATGACAGACGATGAGGCAAGGCGAAAACGGAAAAGAACTAAAGATTTAATGGGGGCGAACTTGTGACAGAAATGAAACAAAAGAAGAACACACGTCGAGAAAGCAGCAGCAGCGTGCGTCGGCGGCGGCAGCAGCAAGCGACGGTACGTCGGCGTAACAGCTGGCTATCGCGAGAAAGAATCAGCGAATGAATCGGCAATACGGCGCTTGGTCCTTTTTCTACCATGCTCGTCTTCTGCGAATATCCGATCTAGCGACCTAGAATGTTCGGGAAAGAGTTAGGGTCGGACTGACTAGGGCAAGGTCATTCTCGACCTTCCTTCTCTTTTACGCTCGCTCGGGGTAAGAGTATACGCGCGACGCGAACCTTCTGGAAGATCGGAGAAGCGTATCTTCTCGACCATGCACGCGGCATTAGACGTATATTTTACACTGACTATTTTACGTGGCTGTATTTTCTTGTACATGTTTTTGTTGCGTGAACTGTGCATGTGTGATTATACACGTTTGATGTCGAGGCTATGTATTTTTATTTCAGCAAAATTTCGTATAAGGCTTATATTTTTAATAAATAAATAAGTAAACACACATAAAAGCAATGAGAGGGCTCGCTCTTTCGAGCTGCCTACACGGATTATGTAAGGAACTCTTAGGACTATAAAAAAAACTTTTTGAAGTTACTTTTTAGGCATTTAATATTAAAACTAACAGAGCACAGAAAACAAGCGAAACAAAACTATTGCATTATCTACCTTATTTGAACAATATATGACTGCCTTGTGACGACCAATTGCTGTAGACTGTTCTTGAGTAGCAGAGCACCATCCAACACGAGATTTCACCAGTGACTACAAAAACAACAACAACAACAAAGAAGAAAAGAACAGCAGCTGTACTTTTCAAGAAAACAAGCTCATGTGTATTCGCGTGCGATTATTTTACTAATTAAGCTTTTTTTGTCTGTATACATTTTGTCGGCGCCGTTGCGGAATACACATGTAGTTAGGAGTTCCCGTTTTAACATATAGGCGCAATCAGGTGAAGAGGTCTGTTATGATTCCCTGCAAATTTTGAGAGGCGCCCGGGGCGTTGCTGTTACAGCACCTCCGCATATACATTTCAACCATGATGTACCGCAGACAAGACTGTGTCAGCGAAAAACCTTAATGTTTGTAGCTGTGATTTGTCGTCGGCAAACCACCGAATTTCGATTTCGATTCCCCGTGCACGGCCCCTCGATTCGGAGCGAATCGAGGCCGTGCCTCATGCAACGAATGCCCTGACCACTTGGGACACGGTAAGAGGGTGACACATCGCAAGCTGACTACAGGATGAAACGCACATTTTCACATACATTCTCATTGTGCCCTCGCAAGTTCACAAATAACTCTGTCGATCAAAGCACAACGCGAAATCGGAATCTGTTCTTTATTTTAAAGTACATACAATGTTAAATTATTTATATAATTATAAGATTCCAGGTCATGGCCAGACAGTAAAGATGGAAACCTGTCAGCCCGCGAACTTTGTAGGAACACTCGCCGAAATGTGAAAACAGTATCTGCGGTCAAGCGAAATATTTCGTTTGGAGTTTGTCGCAGTCGCTATTTAATAAAACAAAAATGAGTGGTATAGCTGACAGTAGAGAGCTGATGGGACCTATCAGACAACATCAAAAACGTACCATCTTGGTGTTCCTCATATTTCTGTACGTGCTTTATCATCGCTGAACCAATCATAAACAAAAAATTCCCAGTGACTTGCACCTTTGAAGCTGTATGATTGGTCCCACTAGCTCGTAGTGTCATCTGGACTTAACCTGAAATGAAGTATAGTAACCGGCCGTCGCTTCGGCGCGCGAATGCGTCGGGCATCAGTTTTACTTTAGAGCACAGGCGCCCGTTTCCGGCTTGAGCGGCGTCGCTGTCGGCGTAACTGCCCGTGGCATTGTGGGACGTTTCCCATAATGACGTTACACGTGAAGTAACGTGTGACGTCACGAGGGAAAACATTTCCTGCTAAGTTTGGAGGGAAATCGTCCGCTACATTTCGCGGGAAAAGTTTTCCGCTAAATTTAGCGTAAACATTTGTCCGCTTCCCGCCCAATTAGCGGGAAAAGTTTACCCCGTGACGTCGCACCGTGACCCTCCCCTCCGTACCTTTCCCTCCTCCTCCTAAAAGCTGCGCTCTAATTCGGCATTAGAGAGAATTGTATACGTCTTTCATTTTTTCAGGCTGCAGTCACGTAATAGCGCAAGACCATGCATTCGTCGGGGTGTATTCGCCCTTTCTCGCGTGAGTTGAAATGTGGTGGTGCAGGTGCGCAAAAAGCCCCTAACCACTTTCTGTTCTGAACTAGACGGTGGGCTTCGCAGTATTTGCGATATTGCCACTTTAACACACTCACACCTAATTCACTCTAATGATAAAAGAATGATGAGAAAAGGTTAGAAATATACGTGAACCGGAAGTTTGCCGAGGCTATCAATAGATGGTGCCACTGAGTTTGTTGCCAATCAAAAAAGAGCGAATAGCGCCAGTTAATGCACAAACATTGCTCACAATTTTCTACGCCATAATTACGAAGATAAGGTTAAATAACCAACAAGATATGTGTGATTAATTGTCTAATAGTGTAGTGAGGAATACGTCTGCATTAATTATAAAGTATTATGCTATATCGTGCCTGTCTGGTATTTGTTGTTCAGTCCGACCCAATAATTTAAGGCATGAACGTATTCGTTTCTAAGCTTTTTCTAGATAAAACGTTTCTGAAAAGATTTCTATTTTTTCTAATTTTTAGTTGTTTAGGTTTCTAGTTTTTTATTTTTCTAGGGTCTGCCTCGTATATGAAGCCCTTTTATCTGAACAAACACAAAAAATGAACAACAAAAAGCATGGTTATGGAGCACACGAGCGAAGCTCACGCGAAAGTGCTATGAGCTATATCAGCAGATATAACTCACACAATTTGCACAGCACCGCTTAATACTTGATAGCGCCAAAGTCAGAGTTGACTCAGTAACAAATGGCCGGGAAAGCGGAGACTGCCGACACATTTATAACAGCAGAATAAATAATGCGCATGTGCAATATTCCTATTGATAGCTGTGTAATTTTGAAAGAAATAGCTAATAAAGAGCTCGTGTCGCAGAAAATCTGGCGTCTGCGTCGGTGGGACGGAAAAATTCAGGATTAGTCGATAGGGTCATGATGTCAAAGAGAGATGACTTCGCGCGGGGATTTCAAACAACCCACAACGCTCACGGGAAACGTGACATTACGCGTGAGAGGAAAGTAATTAAAACATGGCATGTAATGGGAATTAAAGGTCTTAAATTATTTCTCTTTATAAAGTAAGTCATTTGTCTTAAAGAAAATTTAAAATTTTAGGCGGAGGAAGGGTACAAACCACCGACCCTTTGGTTGGGAGCCAGACAAGCTACCAACAAGGCCACGTAGACACTTTTTATTTCTAATTCGAAAAACAATAATTTATCTAAAGTGCATATATAGTGCGAAACATACTCTTGGTGAAGGTACTGTGTATGCTCACGAGAGCACCCGAAAAGAGGTAGCAATCCTAATTCCGGTTCTGTCCCTCCATGTCCCGGCCCTTGAGCACCGTGTCCAAACTGCACGACAGTTCCGCGAGGTCAACAGCACGAAAGCCGTCTGTTCCCCTGCCCCTGTCTCAGCGCGGCAGCACGCGCTGATCGCGGAGTCGCCATGCCTCCAGTTTTCTCTCAATTAGTTGCCACCAACAGCCAGCAGAAGTTTCATCCCCAGCCGCGATCGAGGTAAGCCACCTTAGCCTTGAGGTGAAATATTCCCACGTTAGTTTGGCGTCGATGTGGCATTGCAGCATAGCAGTGCGGGCTTACCAAATTGCCTGAAGCCCCAGTAGCACTATTGCCGGAGCTATATCAGAGGTGTTCGTGGCGTTAAGTTCCAAGCATTTTAACGTTTTCCGGTCTATCTCAAATTCTATTCCCAAAGTTACCCTCAGTTAGTCCGAAAACAAATAAGCATTTGTGCACTCTACAAAGACGTGCTGGAGTGTCTCGCTCGCGCCACACAAGTCACAGTTCGTTGACCACGGTACAAAAATTCCCCTCGCCTCCAGCCACGACTTCACCGGCAGCACCTCGAGGTGTAGTCGAACGAAGAAGTCCTTGCTGGTCGCCTCGACGAGGAGCCTCCTCACCTGCCTGAAGAGCCTGGTTGCACATTGGGGAACAGGATCCATCCTGTTCAGAGGCGCTGGAAACACGAGACAGAGGGTGTTCCAGTACAGACTCTTGCGGTGAGGAGGTATTTTAACGAGAAACGTACAAAGAAAAACTCAATGGAGATGGCGATTTCGGCGAGGTGGTGGAGGGCACTTCGAAAGATGGGGTCTCGCTTGTCTCTGAAGAGCAGGAAGCGTTACACGTGAAGCTTCAGAATCACGTTCACTGGACCCAGTCCCCCAGCCGCAAGGCTCAGGAAGAGTTGTCTGCGTTGCGCGTCCTCTTCATTGACGATCTCCATATGAAGGTCGCCCAGCTCGGGTGAATTCGGTTGGTAAGTGACTCAGCACAGCAGGCAGTCTGAGCCTTGTAAATAATCGCAGGGTAGGACATATCATTGCAGACTTACGCTCCATTGAAAAGCGATAAGCGCCTGCCAAGCCACGGAGATAGCTTGCCTTGGATGGCACTGGTCTTTCGACGCAATTTTTCCACTGTGGGCCCGCGCTCGCCGATCGGAGCTCCTAGGTAGCTGTCCACTGTGGTTTCCTATGCAACTCCTGCGAAAGGTTTTGGCTTCGTGGCCCACTCCCCAGCCAGGCTCCGATGGACTTCCGATGACTGATTTCTGCTCAGGACGCTTGGGAGAAAAGAGCGACGTGCCTGAGAGCGGACTCCACATGGGTCTTGGAGGCAAATATCAAGACCAGATCATCGGCGTAGGCAAGCAGTTTCACGTGCTGGTCGCCCAGCCGGTGCCCCCATATGAAAGTGTCCTGGATGATGGCCTGGCAGAGGGGCTCTAACTGAAGTGCGAAGAGCACGGGCGGGAGTGGGCAGTCCTGTCGCACCGGAGCGGCCTAGTCCGTATCGAGTAGAACCACCCAGTCCAGCATCACTTCCCCAAAGCCACACTTCCTCAGCGCGGCCTGAAGGACGTAATGGGAGACTCAGTCGAAGGATTAACTCATGTCGAGCTGAAGGTCTTCTAGGGGCTAATGTCCTTCCTCGGTTGCCTCTCTGATCATGAGTATCGCGTGTATGTTTTTGCGATGGAGCGCCCCCGGAGACCGTATTTTTGATGGTCACTCACCACGCACCGAAGTCCAAGGTCCAGCCTTTTGCCGGAATTTTCGCAAGAATATTGTAGTCCCCGTACAGGAGACTGATGAGTCTCAAGTGTGTTACTCCCGGGTCGTAATTGCTGGCAGTCTTTTTCGAAATGAACACGGTCAGACTTTCCCTTATCGTTGGAGGGAGGAGCTTTCATTGAAAGATGTCCTGGAACACCTTCGTCGAGATGGGGCAAAGCAGGTGCGCGTGCTTCTCGGAGAACTCGACGCCAATTCCTTCATGTCCCGGCGCTTTGTTACCTGACAGCTTCCTGATTGCTCTCCGTACCTCTGACTCCCTGATAGGAGCATTGATTAAGTCTTGCATATCTGCCGAGATGGGGGCGAGTCCACAGAGGAGCGTCCGACTGGCAGTGGCATCACAATCCTGTTTCCTGAAGAGTTGAGTGTAGTTCGCCTTGAAGGCCGCGGCTACCTCTCCCTGTCCGCACGCGAGGTGGTCTTTGTACCACACACTAGAAATGTGGTTTGCCTGCGCGCGTTTTTTTTCTTCAGTAGTGCGGAAAGTTTTTTTGGGCTGGGTTTCACCCTCCAGGTTTTGCTCTCTGCTCCTCACTTCAGCGCCCTAGTCTTTCGCCTAAAAAATCCTAAAGGCACGTTTGGCAGTGCCGTATAATCTCCGTAAACGTTCCGGCGCTTTTGTCCTCATCCTCGAGCACCAAGCGGAGTGTCTTCGTGAGAGCTCGCTCTTCTTGCCTGTCCTGGATTGCACTGGTGCGCGAGAAGGTCTCGGTAGACTCCCGAGCTCTTTTTTGAAGACCTTCCATGCGCAGGAGTCCACCGCGTCATTGAGGTGTTCCAGGCGTTTTCTCACCTGCACCGAGAACTTCTGGGTGGCGGTGGCCGGACACGCGGCCTTGTAGCTCTGTGCTTACAAGGCCATAGTCCGAGAATGGGACCATCCGGACGCCGTACGAGCTCGCACGTGGGAGGAGATCGCCGGAGAGTCACAGACGGTTGAGTCTCGAGTAGAAGCCTCCTTGCCAACTCGAGTAGCGCGGCGTGTACCCTATAGAAGCTTGTCGTCACATCCACCAAATCATTATAACGAAGAGCGTCGCGAAGGTAGCGGCGCTGTACTCTTTTCTGTCGGTTCTATTCCTGTCCGTAGAGGCGAGTACAGAGTTGAAGTCGCCTCCGAGCACGACGTCTCCAGGAGTTTCGAGCATGCGCCTTAGCGTTTCAAAGAAAGTTCTGCGTTCGCATAGGCTGTTCGGTGCGTATATGGAGATGAACCTGATCAAGTGTGTCGCCGACGAGGCAGACAGCTGTGGCAGAGCGTCCGTCGTCTCCCAGGTCCTGGTCAACCACGGTGACGTCCATGCGTTTCTTGATAAGTACCGCAGTGCTTCCCGCGTACCTCGTCGTGAGCGTGTGGACACAGTAGAACTCATGTCAAAAAACACGCACAAAGGATTTCGCCATCTCTGGGGCGGACAGTTTGGTTTCTTGAATAAACGTAACGTTTATCTTTTCTTCGTTCAGCAGGTCGAGAAGCCGTTTCATTTTCCAGGTGATCGGTCTGACTATTTTGATAGTCCCAATTTTTAAGTTTTTTTTTCGGGTGTTCTTTGGTTCATGTTAGAGAGATGGGAGGGGTGGAAAAACTTCGGAGGACAGGGAAGCGCCTGTGTGGTGGCCTAGGTCACGCGGCTGGAGAAAGAAATCTTTTAGCTTCCTTCCCCTCAGCGAGGAAGCGCTTGGAGACGAACGGGTTTATATATTGCCGCGCTCACACCTGACCAAGCAGCAGCGCACTCGTGGCCTAACGGTTATTGCGCATGCCTTCGACGCAAGAAGCGAGGGTTCGATACCTGGCCGCGAGTACACATTTTTGTTGACTCTGTAATGTGATGTTTTGGAAAATTCGAGGACTGTGTTGCCTGTTCTAGTTCCGCATGTTCTACGCGCCGAAAGTTCTACGCCGAATGTTCCAGAAACCCACGAGGGTACATAAGGGACTCCGCATGGCGAGCGGAGTCAGTCTCGCCCCAGCGTACGATCCAGCTGTTACCCCGCCATCGACGCTCGCGACGCTTTGTTGTTATCTTCTTTTCCTTTTTGTTTTGGGCACAAGTTCGCCCCGGTAAACGTTTATTTCCTGCTGTTTATTTATTGTTATTTTAGTCACCACGCATGACAATATCTAGCTGCCGCGTCCCACCCTTAAAGGCTATATTAAGCGTCCTCCAGTGGTTTTTATCACTGTAGGTTTGTGGAATTTTTTTCAAGTCTTTGAAGGTGCAAACTACACAAAAATGAATGACTAATGTGCGAGACATATGCAGGACCAGTCATTTCAAAGGCCACGAGTCGCAGGACGCGCCAAGAAGATAGCCGAATCTGACCTGACTCCCGCCAGTCAGTACGTCTCATGACTGAAAGAGGTGGTCGAGTCCGACGTTACGCCAGACCACCAGGAAGTCACATACTTTAAAAGGTTTCCCCGATACGCCATGGCGCCAGCTAATTAAGACGTCACGTTCTTTAAAAATATAGCCGTATGCGGCCTGGCTCAGCAGATGACAGCATCACACGAGTTAAGTGAACTCACGGGGCGCCTTTATAGTTTGGCGGCAAATCGGATTCAGCGTCGCACAGATGTACGACAGAATGGCCGACGTATCTTTCGAATCTGACCCCACTGAATATGCGTGACAATGGCAATATTGAGCCTTCCTCTACGTTCTATGACAGATCAGCAGTTCCGTCCTTTGTAAGTTATGTCCTTTCTGCCTTTCTTTTTTGTGGCGTACACAAACGTCGGACGTTTTCTTCCGTTTGACGCACAGTAATCATTTAGGAAAACGTTTATCAACGCTCACCACAACTGAACAACTTAGTGTGCCTCGATGTCCTTCTGTTAAAAGTGATGCCATTTTTCTACTACGCGATTCCGACAGCACGCGGTCACAAAGAACCTACAAAGAAATCTCGGAAAACAAAATGACACTGAGCATAGCCATCGCCAAGTGGCGTGCAAGGATAGTCTCTTTCAAACGCTCCAGAACAAAAAAAAAGAGCTATCGGAACAAGATGGTTAGATTTCATTACACTAAGCAAAGCGCACATGAAGGCATCATAGGACAGACATTTCCAGGCAAAATAGTGCTCGATAACTTTTAATTCAGACGATTAGTCAGCCCTTTTTTATAACATTAAGGAGTGTACATTCAAGTTATTTTAATCTGTTTTCGGTGTAATGCAAGCTTAGTGCATTCCAATCATCTTCCAACTCTGACCCCTCTTTGTCTTTGCATCTCTGCAGGACGAGGAGTATACCATTACACGTGTGACTAACCTTGAGTCTTGAGTCTTCCTTTCCGCTTTATTTATTCTACATTAAAGTAAACACTCCATAAATACTATATCAATTACAAAAATTAAACACTATATAAAAAGATATAACACAAAATATATTTCCTCTTTCCGGTCAGGATTTATAAAACAAGCCCAATTTAGAGGCTTTTATCTCAACGCCCATGTCGAACATACCAAATTTGACTGGATATCAAACAGTTAAAATGTTCGGTTTTCTAAAATATTTAAAACCGTTAACATTGATTCAGTGCAGGTTCAAAGAAGAAGCGTAGTTCCTAAAAATCTCGCCGGTTCACTCCTTCGGAAAGAGATTCTGTAGAAGTGGCTACATTAACGCATTTTATCTCAACAGCTAGAGCGAGTCCTGCGAAGTTCCCGGGCCAACATGGGGTACACCTAAGGGTACATACTGCGATTGCTGTAAGCCGCATACGTTAGATATGCTAGGTTACTGGCTCAGATGCACTTCCTGAAAAAACTCGTAGGTTCGCTCCTTCGGAAAGTGATTATTTCGAAGTAGCCACATTTAGCACCTCTGGTCTCAAAAACCAGGGCAAATCTCGCAAAGTTCCCGGGAAGTCACGTGATAAAACTCTTTGAATAGATGTTTCTATATTTTTGAGCAATATAGGTTGCACGCTGTAGGTTCCTCCCGCAAAAAAAAAAAAAAAAAAAACTCGTAGGTTTTCTATTTCGGAATGTGATTATTTGGAAGTAGGCACGTTTCGCGCTTTTTATTTCTACAACCAGGTCAGATTTCTCAAAGTTCCAGGGAAATGATCTAGTACAACCTTTCTTGTAGATGATTATTTAATGTTGAGCCAAATAGGTTGAACAATATAGGTTAAAAAAAATTTTCTGTTCCTTGTTCGCATTTTTTTCACTTCCTCCTGTGCGAATATTTTTAATTTTACCTGCTGTTAAATTATTTTGTGTGTGTAACCCCCATTGTAATTCCGGAAGGCGCTGTGGGTATTTAATAAATAAAGAAATAAATATGGGAGCCAATGTAGGAAATTGATTTTTTTCCAGGGAACTACAGAAACAGTCAGGGTAAGAAAAATATGCTTGGAGTAATAAATCCACCTTATAATATTATATCTAGGAAAAATTTCCTTTATTTGATTTGTATCAGGTAAATCATATTGATATTTAGCAGTTTGCACACATCTGCCAAGATATTTCGCAAGTGGTAGATGTCCCAAATTTCTGGGGATGAGGCGGATTTTTTCAGTCACGGACCAGTGACCTAACTCTTTTTGAAGATTTGTGCTTGTCCTTTGTCCCTTTTGTTCTCCTTCTCAAAGGAGTATTATCGTTGTTCTTGTCCAGCTCGCTTTGCCAGTATCTTTGCATTATTTGCATTATCAGCATAACCTTAAAATGCATGGCATTCACCCTCGTTGGTGTTAGACTGGTTGCTATTGTTACAACCCGTTCGCTCTACTGACGTTTAACTCCTATAGGTAGCTCAGTTGGTAGAGCGTTTTACTGCAAATGAAGAGGTCCCTTGCTCAATACCAGGACACGGCGAATTTTTTCAGTTGCCCACCACTCACCTAGCTGTGTTTGGAGAATTGTGTTTGTCTTCTGCTCCCCTTGTTTTCCTTCTCCAGAGATTATTATCATTATTCTTGTACAGCTCGCTTGCGATTTGCTTTATTTGTATTATCATCATAACCTTAAAATGCAGGCCGTTCACTCTTGTTGGTGTTAGACCGGTGGCAGCTGCTGATACCCGTTTGCTATACTGACGTCTAACTCCTCATTAGCTCAGTTGGTAGGGTGCTCTACTGGAAGCTGGAGAGGTTCCTAATTCGAAACCAGGACCAGGCGGATTTTCTAGTCACGCACCAGGCACCTCGCTGTGTTTAGAGATTTGTGTTTGTCCTTTGTCCCCTTTGTTCTCCCTCTCCAGGGATTATTATCATTGTTCTCTTACAACAATAATGCAATTGAAGGTCTTGCTCGCTCAAAACCTTTCACCATTAACACGGCTCTTTTCGATCAGATACTCTTCAGCGCCTTCGCTTGAGCTTGGTGGTCGATATTACATATTAATTTATAAAATCACATGCTGATAATAGGTGCGTGAGTATTTTTTATTCATGTGAGAAGCATGTCAAAAACGTTGGTGCCTTGTAAAATATTAAAAGCTGTAGATTTATTCTGAGAATATTTCGCTGGTTCAATTCAAAGCTTCTTCATGCCTGAGAAGTCTCACGCAAACATATTCGCACTTGGATGCGGCAAACGTTTTTCGGGATGTCTTTTAAAAATATTTGCGTGACGTTTGGCCTAAAATACTTTTCACGCAGCTATTTGGCATTCTGAAGTGGTCGAAGTAGTATTGTTTTAGCACGTATTTAAGTTTGCTCTCTGTACGTGCACGGCAGTAGTTATGGTAATTGTTAGCTCATCTGATCTCGTGCATGTAATCTACTAAACCTATTGAGCCAGTACCAAGGCTCATAAAGGGGTTCCTCAGCTGTAATCAAAAGTTATGGTTAAAATGTTTTTTTTATAATGATAAAGAATTTATTTTTTATTTCAGTAACGGAAGTCTTCGAAATATAAAAATAAACGAGTTTGACGCATTTTATAGTTAATTATTGTGAACATGTGTAGCAAATAGTATTCTATCAGTACTTTCTGATTCACGTTGATATATGCCATGTGTAATCATATAATTAGAACTTTGGTTTGGGCTAGTTGGTCCATGGTAGGTATAAGGTTTCAAAGCGCCAAACAGACAGGGACAAAGCGCCTTGTCCCTGTCGTTTGTGTTATTTTCTTTGTCCCTGTCTGTTTGCGCTTTTAAACCGTAATCATATAAGCTTACGTGAGGCACATATACCCGTGCAACAATTTTTCCTAGGTAAGGCAATAGGTATAAATCAAAACATTATCAAACTTTAACGTCCAAAATATATAATAATATTTGTACACTTTATTGGGTTAACACCTAAACGTCGTTGGCTTTAAAAGCAACCGCGAGAATATTTACGTTCCACTTCGCTGGCTTTAAAGAATTCGACACTGCATTCCCTACGAGG
>JAZHYW010046358.1:0-10910 GCA_037355805.1 Ixodes ricinus
CGATGGCTTTGTCGAACCTGCACTGTGCCTCGATTGTGCTCTTCCTTCACAAATAAAACAATATTATTATTATTATTATTATCAGGGACTCAAACCGAAAAATATAACGTTTCGGTTACGGTTACGGTTACCGCTTCCTGTTGATAACGGTTTCGTTTCGGTTTTTTACGGTTTTAATTTTTACGGTTTCGGTTACCGGTTACACGTTCCTAAAAACCGGTTTATTTCGGTTTTTCCAATGATTTGTTTAATTGAAATGATAGATAGATGTTTTATAATAAACGGTTTAAAGTACTCCCAGATATCCAACAACGTGAAATTCAAGGAACTTAGAAACGTCTTAATACTTCTAATTGGTAAAAAGTTGCACACGTTTCTAGGTCCAACGCTTGTTCACTACATCTACTTACAATATTTAGTTTGATACCCGATCATACATGTTACTTCCGCTATTTGGGGATCATCGCATCCTATATAAAAAAATGAAAATAAACATTCCTACTTTGTTGTTCGGCAGCCTTTGGAAACAACCCTAAGAAAGTTCCCACTGGGTGCTGGAAGAACCATTCGCACCTTCTTGTCGCTATAGTTTATTTCAACCTAATACATGCCGACGAGTCTTCGCCCACACTGAAGGAAGGAGCAGAACAATAGCCATCCTCTAGTAAAATACTGCTAAGTGGAATAAAGTAATAAAATTGAGAGCTGGGCTAGTTGGTGAAAGTCAAACATAATGTAAATGCAATAGCCCAAAACAAGGAAAACTAAGGAGAGTAACAAACTACACAGTAACAACACAGATAGCTGTAAAAATATGTCATGTGTTGTTCGTTCCTTTCCCTAGCCTTCATTGTTGTGCAATGTTACACCTACGTCATGTTTGCTATTTCCAAGCAATTGCCTATGGTTATCGAAGCGCACGTCTCTCGCTGGCCGATTCTGTGGCAATAGAAAAATTATGCATTTAATATAAAATAAAATAAAAAAGCTGCGGACGCAAAAAAATGAAAATAAAGTGCGGACGTACCTCATATATTGGGTGATTTCATTTCAAACCGTGCAGGCAAAAAAGGGTCGTATTTTTAATTTCGCTGAAAAAAAATATATGTTGTGGCGCCGTCTCTAAAAACGCAGTAGCTACAAACCGCAAGTTCGTCGGGATTTTCGTTCTCGACTTACGAATTTTAAAAGAGGCCGCGGCAGAAAGCAGTGTTTTTCACATCCGCCGTGGGTCGGTTGTTTCGCTCGATCTCCCGCCTTGGATTTTCAATCCACATTATATTAACGTTTTTCAAGCACTCAGTGAGTGCGGTTAAGAGGCTCTAATGCCATAAAATAATTTTAGGCGCTTTGTATTTTTTCTGTAAAAATGTCAAAAACGCCCTCTCGGTTAATTGTGGATGAACTTTGACAATTAAATACTGGTGATCTATTTAGGTTACGTCGATATTTTTATGTCTATAGAGAGCCCAAAACACGTTCTTTATAGATATTATAAAATCACTCAGCTGTATATAATTCCTTTGTGGTACGTTTACGTTAATATTATGCTAAAACCAAAAAGTACCGATTTTGAGGTCGATTTTCTCAAAAAACCCACCTTTTATTTATTTCATTTTTATTTGTAATCTGTCAGGATCTACCAACAGAAATTGTAATATATTGTTTGTATGGCCGCTATTAGGACTCGAATCTCGTGCTGTGAGAGTTTTGAACGGGATTTCGCATAGACGCTCAGCTGAGCAGAATTTTGACCTATGTAAGGTTTTCTGTTTAATGTTAGTAGTTACCTCAATATCTGAGCGTAAGATCCAGTGAAGCAACAATATTTATCCTAACAATATTTATTTACTTGGCACTGGCGTGATTTGCAAGGTGTTTGAGCTTCGCCCTATGTATTGACGGAGAAGATACGTAACATCTAGACTCCCGGACAAACTTATGTCAAGCGGAAAAAGTCTAAGTAACCCGGCATAATCACTGAAAATAGAAATGAAACCTAAACACATGACTAACACGTTTGAAGCCTTACACGTTACGAAATGTTTGTTATTTTACGAAAGAGTCCGTACGCGCACAAAATAAACCGTACTTCCTAAGCGTCAGATACTAAATCGTACATATATATATGCACTGCATATCTGTTTGACATAAATAAATATGACAATTACATGTCAAGTTCGGTATTTCAAACTCAAAGCCGAAAGAAAAAGGCCCCAGAGGAATTCTCTAACGATCTGCATTCCCCCGTATTGGGAGGAAGTAAGCGCTGTGCCCGCACTTGTGGATACGGACTTCGAAGTAAATTTTCTAAGTACACTACTCCAAATTTTATTAATGTTTATGGTTGGATATTGAGGTAACTGCTAACGATAACTAGAAAACCTTACATAGGCCAAAATTCTGCTCAGCAGAGCGCCTGTGCGAAGTCCCGTTCAAAACGCTCAGAGCACGAGATTCGAGTCTTAATAGCGGCCATACAAACAATATATTACAATTTCTGTTGGTAGTTTCTGATAGACTACTATATTAACTAACTGTGAATAAAAAATAAAATAAATAAAAAGATGTTTTTTTTTTTTAGAAAATCGACTTTAAACTTGCCAGTTTTTCGAAATTTTTGTTCTTCAGGCACATGAAGCGCATAAAATACTTATTGCAAAATATTGAAATATAACTCAGAAGAAACAGCTTAATGGTGATATAAACATCATAAAAATATGTTGATTAGGTCCCACAGCACAGCTTGCTAAACTTCGTCAAATATCGTCGCAGAAAGGCGGTTTGACAAACTTTAAAAAAAAATCATTAAGAATGTTATGACCTAGACGCTTAATTAGCATAAAAAAGCCTATGTCTAGAGTGTTCCCAAAAAGTTATATTGATGTAGCGTAAAAAGTAAGGAAAAGGGATGGAATGAAATATGGCACCTCCGATAAGCTGGAAAAACGTCAGTTTCCACCGTGGCCGCTTCAACCGTCCATAACTTGAGAACAAAAAATCCGACGAAACTGCCGTTTGCGTCTTCTTTTATTATAGGAATTGCCCTAAAACGTCTATTTTTTGTCAAAATTAAAAATTCGACTCTAAATCCGTGCCTGAGTTGAGATGAAATCACCCATATACAGTGATGTCTCGTTAATATGGACGCCTCCGTTCCCCCAAAAAATCGTCCATAATGCGGGTTGTCCATATTAACGAGACAAAAATGCATGTATTTTCCCAGTTGGTCCCCGAAACTGGTGTCCATATAGCAGGGTATCCATATTAACGGGGTCCATATTAACGAGACATGACTGATTTTATCTCATCGTGCATCGTGATTTCATCTCAAATCGTGCAGGGAAAAAGAGTCGAATTTTTAATTTCGCTAAAAAAATACATGTTATGGCGTCGTCTCTAAAAACGCTGTCGCCACAAACCACAAGTTCGTTGGATTCTTTGTTCTCGACTTACGAAGTTTAAAAGAGGCCGCGGCGGAAAGCAGTGTTTTTCAGATCCGTCGTGGGTCGAATGTTTCGCTCGTTCTCCCGGCGTGGATTTTCAGTCCACATTATATTAATTTTTTCAAGCACTCTGTGAGCACAGTTAAAAGGCTCTAATGCCATGAAATATTTTTAGGCGCTTTGATTTTTTCTGTAAAAATGTCAAAAACGCCCCCTCGGTTAGTTGTTGACGAAATTTGAAAATTAAATACTGGCGATCTACTTGGGTTACATCGATATTTTTTATGTATATGGAGAGCCCAAAACACGCTCTTTATATATATTATAAAATCACTCAGCTGTATAAACTTCCATTTGCGGTACGTTTACGTTAATGTTATGCGAAAACCAAAAAGTACCAATTTTAAAATCGATTTTCTCAAAAAAAAACATTTTTTTTTATTTCTTTTTTTGTTAAAATGTAGATATGATAGTTTTCTACTCGAAAAGCAAGTCGAGAAAGTGTGTGTTTTGTTTGTATGTTCTATATTTAAGCCTCAATCAAACCTCTGACTTTTTTTTCTTTCTGTGTTGTTTCAAAATCGTCACTCGCGACACGTTTTAGATTAAATGAATACCAGGTTTTTTTTTCCACCAGCTCTGCAAGATGGTCAATTTACGTCGTTCCTTCATACTGGCTACTGCATGTCAGGAACATCGGTGGTTTTGTAAAACCGAGTTAGATGGACATCTGAGAATTCTAACTTATTAGTTAATACCCTGAAGGCGACAAGTAGTGAATACATAGAGCAGTATAGGAGTGTGGCAGATTTAGAAATAGAGACTTTTTATTATAAGCTCGACCACTCATTAAAACTAAGTATTCTGAATCCTAAAGTTAGATGGAACAGAAATGTATTACCAGATGCACCACTCGTTGACAGTAACTCTGTCAAATGGCCACGACCTTTCAAGATCCCTCCTCCAGGTCCTTGAGAAATCTGATTTTTTTTTCGGTTAATATCGGTTAAAACCGGTTACCGGTCAATAATTTACGGTTACGGTTACGGTTACGGTTTTTATAAATTTCAAATAACGGTTTCGTTCCGGTTACGGTTACTGAAAAATTTCGTTCCTAAACGGTTTTCGGTTTCGGTTACGGTTACGGTTTGAGTCCTCTGATTATTATTATTATTATTATTATTATTATTATTATTATTAATATTATTATTATTATTATTATTATTATATTGTAGTATTATTACTTTAATAGTGATTTCAGAGAGCACAGATTTTGTTGGCTTTGTGCTCGTGCTCCTGCTTTGTATATTGTTCGTTTTCAGTGCCTCTCAAACTTGTTTTTACATTACTGCTATTTCTCACCATTGTACAGAAGACCTAGAAATTGTATTTTATTATCATTCAGCTCAGTGTATGTCATGTATGATTATATGAAGTTACTGTTTAATGCATTGTTCTTCTTTATTTGTGTTTTTATGTATTCATTTCCATCCAGAGTGCCAGCATCAAGAGCGCAAGGTTGGTCCTGGGCACTATAATAAACAATAATTAATCGATTAATATTCTTATTATTACTATTAGCTCCCCATCAGCTTTGTATCATTTTTCGTCCCCTATCTTGAATGATCTGCAGATTATCCCCCATACTGACATTGTGACCTTGGTTTCCCATTTTGCCTTTGTCTCCAATATGAAAGAGCATTATTAGTATCACGTGTTTATCTCTGGTTATCTGGAAGGATATTGATTGTTTCCTGGTGGTATTTCCTTCACTTGTGCATGCCTTTCTTTTATATGATTATGATGCGCGAATTAAATAATAATATTAACAAAATAATAAATTTTATATTTGGTTTCCCAAGAACAACCACATTGGTCTTCTCATTGGTGCACCGACATAAGCAAACAAAATCACCAACAAATACATAGACTCTAAACACGCTTACTAAAAGATCAAACACCTAACACCAACATAATATAAGGGGTTAGAATAATATCATGCAAATCGTGACGGTACAAAGAAAATGTATGCAGATGTTTCAAGGCAAGGGGTGGAGCGAATGTATATTATAATGATTGAATCCATGAGAGTGGTGAGGTATTACATGGCAAGCAAACATAAAAACAAACAAGGTGTCTTGTTACTGGGAACGGAATATCAAAGTTCACTTTCGCAAAGAGTTGTGGGGAATCAACTACGCAATTTGCCCACCTTGTGCTGAAAAATTAAATCTCGAGCTTCCTCCTTTTAGGCAGTAGTGAAGGTGAAATATTAATATAATATATTCATACCTATAGTGAGAGCGCCGCTCAAAGTATCTACATGAACCATTCGGACAACTTTTTCTAAATATTTTTATGCTCATAGCCTGTGGCTTACAACAGAAGCAAACTCGAGTCGTGAACTCACTAAAGAATTAAAAAGACGAATTAATGAATGAGGGTTTAAAAAGTACGCGTCAATCGAGAAATCCTCTAACACTCTCAAAGCATTGCCCACAACCAACGACACATGATTTCTAAAAGATGAAGATCTCGTCAACACACCAACCAAGTCCTTTAAGATTGATACACGTTGTATTGGAGATCCCTCAAGATAATAAGTAGACTAAAAAAGAACGGTGACGCCAAAGAGAAATCGCTTTTTTTTTGTTTGGGGGGGGGGGGGGTTTAAAGAGCAATTGTTTATTTTTAGACCACTGAAGAACGCTGATAACATCATGTTGTATAACTTCGTACTCTTTAATACTACTGATGCTTTTGAACAACTTAATGACAGCAGCGAAAACAAGTAGTCCAGAAATGCTTACCTAAACAGGAACACAGAGCAGGTTGGCTGAGATGACTTGAAACAGGAAAGAATGAAATACAAAAAGACGGAAACCCACTGAAAGGACAGTTCTTTCAATTAGCAACCGACATTTATAGTGCCTCCCAATGGGTCAGCGCTTCTATAACCCAAGTCTCAGAAAAAAGAGGAGGAAACCTGAGAAAACACCAAAGATAACCCCGTTGAAAAAAAAATGAAAAATAAAAAGAAAGAGAACCAAGATACTCAAACTGCCCCCAAAGTCTGCTCCATCCGACATACCAACCCATTTGTCCCCTGCGACGAGAAGGTGGTGTACCAGAATCTCCTACATCTGCGCCGATAGGTACGTCGGACAGAACTGTAGGTGCGTCAACACCAGCCTCCTTGGGCCTTTCCTAGAGGTGACCCGTGCATAGAGTGACTCTCTTCATCCCATTGTGGAGTACAACCGCATTTGTTCAAATTGTGAGCCGGACTTCCATGCTACTCTAGTCATCGGGAGACACAAGGACAGATTAGGACGATAGATTATTGAGTCTTTAGAATTGCCGGGTTGATTTGGAATATACCTCACCCTCCCTCAAGCCAACTAAGCCAGAGGCTGAGTTTGTGAAAGAATAGTTGGACCGGTGAGCACCAAGCTGGTTCTGCGCTTTCCTTTTTTTCCGGTTGTGTTTTCTACTTGTTTTTAGTAGGTAGATGGAATACCCTTTTTTAAATTTAAATTGAGTATCTTGGTTCTCTTTATTTTTATTTTTGTTTTTCAACGGGTTTATCTTTTATAATTTCGCGGGTTTCTTCCTCTTTTTTTGAGGGTTGGGTTAGTGAAGCACTGACCCGTTGAGGAAACATTATCAATGTCGGTTGCTAATTGAACGGACTGTCCTGTCTGTGTGTGTTCGTCCTTGTGTGTTTTATTATTTCGTGATTACGCAGGACACTATGTCATTTACGAAGATCAAGAACAAAGAAAGCCCAATATTGATCCCCGTGGAAGAACGGACATCGGAAAAAAAGAAATTCAGAGAAACAGTCACTGCAAACCGATTACTGTTTGAGCGCAATGACAGGTAGCTGCCAAACCATTCGACTTAATTCAAGTCAAACTCGATAATGAATCCACGTTTACGCAAGATAATTTATAGGCTTACTTTGTCGAACGGTTCAGACATATAAAATATACATGAGTCGACTTGTCCTCTATTAGTCACAACTGGCGGAGAAAAGTCTGAAAATGTACACAAATTAGTCTCGACAGACCTACCACTCACCAAACCATATTGCAACGAGGTTATTTTCTGGCGGAAATAAAAAAGCACTCTCGTACGGACGACAAACTGAAAACTTCCGAAATGCCGCCAGAGCAATGAAACTGGGTGATGATTGTATCCACAACCTAACTGTTTTTGTTTGTTGGTTTATTCTTCATTTAATATTGTTATTTTGAGTAATAATTTTTTTATCTCGGGTGACCTAGCAGCGCCCGAAGGCATTAGTGCGGGGAGGGGGGGGGGGTGTACATAGTCATAAAGGTAGAATTACCCTCGTGCATATGTACCAAAACAGACAAGAAAACACATCACGCACAAACACACAAAAAAAGCCAGCCCTGAGTATGATAAAAGCCACATTGATTGCTCGCATTACCACACGTGACAGATAAAAACATCAGCCCAGGAAAATATCCGATAACACAAAGAACAAAAAAAGTTCTGCGCGTGACTCATAAGTAAAAAGCAACACATATGTAGGTTCTATCAACTTAACTTAGAAAGTAAAGAAAATCAAGTAGGAACTAAATATAGAGCAGTATCAGGGCTAGTAATCGCAAAAATTCGCATCGCAAAATCAAAACATTTTACTTTGTCATCTCAGTCTTCCCAGCTAGCTCCCGTGACAGTCTGCCATAGAAAAAGTGTATTTGACAAGATAGAAACGAGGTCATTTGGTAGATCATTGAACTATTTAATAGTGTTTAAAAAACAAATATTTCAGAACCTGGTTCGGGCTGTCATTTCCTGATTTTCTCTGGTGGTATAATCCTAGATCCGAAAATTGGATGGTCAGTAACTTTAGCTTCATTAATTTCGGGTTCGATCATGGTAAATTAGATGAAGAAACTTCAGGCGAAGACGTCTTCTTTTGGAGAAAAGGGGCTACCTCCTAATTGCCTTTTATGAGCGGTAGCCCTTTCTCTATAATTGTAGTTTCTTGTAACAAATATCACACCCTCCTTTGTGCTTGCTAAATTTTTTCACAAAATACATTTGTTTTTGGTCCCACAGAACAGTGACGTCCTCCAGTATCGGCCTAACGTTAGTCTTAAACTGAGTTGCTTTCCAGTTTGTAAACAGTTCCTGAAATTTCGTTTCAAAACTTTAACATGCGATTGCCTTATAGGGATTATAGGGAGCTCCCTATAATCTGCAATCTCCACCGTCAGCGGAAAGCAGCGCGTTCGCAAGGCAGCCGTACCAAGATCAAGATCCTTGGGGAAGGCAACGCCGCGTGTCCGTGGACCAAAGATCGACAGCGAAGAACACATAATGCAGCTGCTACTGTTCAACAGTGCAGTCAAGCCGAGTTCGCGCTGCGGGATATAGCGCTGTCACCTTGCTCTTCAGGTTGTTGTCGGTGACAAGAGCTCCCTATAATCTGCGATCCTCACAGTCAGCGGAAAGGGAGCGCGGTCGCAAGACGGCCGTACCAAGATCAAGATCATTGGGAAGGCAACGCTGCATGATCCGTGGACCGAGATCGACACGAAGGACACATAATGCAGCTGATACTGTTCAACAATGCAGTCAAGCCCGAATCTGCGCTGCGAGGATGTAACGCTGTCACCTTGCTCTTTTAGGTTGTGTCGGTGACAAGAGCTCCCTATAATCTGCAGTCCTCACAGTCAGCGGAAAGGAGCGCGGTCGCAAGTAACGCGTACCAAGATCAGATCATTGGGGAAGGCAACGCCGAAGTCCGTGGATAAAGATCGACCACGAAGGACACATAATACAGCTGATACTGTTCAACAATGCAGTCAAGCCGAATTCGCGCTGCGGGATGTAACGCTGTCACCTTGCTCTTTTGGGTTGTGTCGGTGACAAGAGGCTCCCTATAATCTGCGATCCTCACAGTCAGCGGAAAGGAGCGCGGTGCACAGGACTGGCCGTACCAAGATCAAGATCCTTGGGGGGAAGGCGACGCCGCATGTCCGTGGACCAAAGACCGACCACGAAGGACACATGATGCAGCTTCTACTGTTCAAAAATGCAGTCAAGCCGAATTCGCGCTGCGGGATGCTAACGCTGTCACCTTGCTCTCTTAGGCTGTGTCGGTGGACAAGAGATCCCTATAATCTGCGATCCTCACAGTCAGCGGAAAGGAGCGCGGTCGCAAGACGGCCGTACCAAGATTAAGATCGCTTGGGAAGGCAACGCCGCATGTCCGTGGACCAAAGATCGACCACGAAGGACACATAATACAGCTGCTACTGTTCAACAATGCAGATCAAGCCGAATTCGCGCTGCGGGATGCAACGCTGTCACCTTGCTTCTTTTAGGTTGTGTCGGTGACAAGAGCTCCCTATAATCTGCGATCCTTACAGTCATCGGAAAGGAGCGCGGTCACAAGACAGCCGTATCAAGATCAAGATCCTTGGGGAAGGCAACGCCGCATGTCCGTGGACCAAAGATCGACCACGAAGGACACATAATACAGCTGCTACTGTTCAACAATGCAGTCAAGCCCGAATTCGCGCTGCGGGATGTAACGCTGTCACCTTGCTGCTTTAGGTTGTGTCGGTGACAAGAGCTCCCTATAATCTGCGATCCTCACAGTCAGCGGAAAGGAGCGCGGTCGCAAGACGGCCGTACCAAGATCAAGATCCTTGGGGAAGGCAACGCCGCATGATCCGTGGACCAAAGATCGACCACGAAGGACACATAATACAGCTGCTACTGTTCAACAATGCAGTCAAGACGGATTCGCGCTGCGGGATGTAACGCTGTCACCTTGCACTTTTAGGTTGTGTCGGTGACAAGAGCTCCCTATAATCTGCGATCCTCACAGTCAGCGGAAAGGAGCGCGGTCGCAAGACGGCCGTACCAAGATCAAGATCATTGGGGAAGGCAACGCGCAGCGATGCCCGTGTACCGAAGATCGACCACGAAGGACACATAAAGCAGCTGCTACAGTTCAACACTGCAGTCCAGCCAGAATTCGCGCTGCGGGATGTAACGCTGTCACCTTGCTCTTTTAGGTTGTGTCGGTGACAAGAGCTCCACTATAATCTGCAGATCTCGCACGAGTCAGCGGAAAGGGAGCGCGGTCGCAAGAACGGCCGTACCAAGATCAAGATCATCGGGAAAGGCAACGGCGCATGCCCGTGTACCGAAGATCGACCACGAAGGACACAAAAAGCAGCTGCTACTGTTCAACACATGCAGTCTAGCCGAATTCGCACTGCGGGATGTAATGCTGTGCACCTTGCTCTTATAGGTTGCGTCGGTGACAAGAGCTCCCTGTAATCTGCGATCCGCACAGTCAGCGAAAAGGAGCGCGGTGGCAAGACGGCCGTACCAAGATCAAGATCATTGGGGAAGGCAACGCCGCAAGTCCGTGGATAAAGGATGAACCAAGAGGAAGCAATGCCTAAT
>JAZHYW010046360.1:0-47709 GCA_037355805.1 Ixodes ricinus
TATTACTATTATTATTTTCTTTTATGTATCAGAATCCTTGTATTTTTTATGTTTCTGTTTTTTTTTACTTGTTCTGTAGAGCCCCAGACACTGGTCTTGGGTGTGAGTGTATCTGTATGAGACATTTTTCTGCTTTTGGTTAGCCTATTGCTGGTAACTGCCGGGTCCCAATCGCACAAGCCAACTAGGCTTTGACGGACCCATTGTTTCCACCACAATTTTATGCGGCAATATATTATTAATATTATTAATTATTATTATTAATTAGTGAAAACAAACATGTTCCAATTAGAAACATTCTGAGTGCCATCAAAACACTAAATAAACTAATTTTTAGAAAGATATGGAAAGGTACAGCATTGACTTCAACCTCTCGCAGCTTGTAACCATACCTACACGCTCCACTACTTCGACCTCCAGTATTCTTGACCTCATCTTGACTGCACAACCCGACTTGTTTCATCCAATTACTACCCTTCCAGGGTTATCTGATCACAACGTTCTGTTTGAACAAATCATTCTGCCAGTAACAAGAAAGGAAACCATTCGTAAACCCATTAGAAGTTATGGCCGGGCTAACTACGATGCAATAAACATCGAATTAGCACTTTTTATAAAGAGGTTTTCTTGCATAACTTGGAAAGCCGCACAGTTGAGCAAAACTGGGAGCTATATAAAAATAAAGTGAAATATCTGATTGATAAGCATATTCCTGTTATCTTCATTAAGACGTCAAATGTCTCTCCGTGGTATGATGCAAGCCTAAGGTGCCTAGGGAATAAAAAAAAAAACGACGTCTATTCAGGCGTGCCAGGTGCCGTGACCGCCCCTCCGACTGGCATAAATACTGTTGGATAGCCGGGGTTGACATGGAAGCGCCGCTGGGAGCGTTTTCGATGGGCACCTGTATTGCACGTCAAGCCTGAGGCCGACCAGGTAAACTCTCTCATTTACCTGATGGGACCTAAAGTGGAGGAAATTTATGCGACGCTCAACATCTGAAGCTGAGGACTACTTATCCGTCATCCATGCTTTCGAGACACATTTCATTGTCAAAAAGAACATTGTCTACGAGCGAGCTATGTATAATTCTGGTATCCAAAAAGATGGTGAACCAGTCGCGGACTTTATCACGGCGCTGCACACACTGAGCAAGAAGTGTGAGTACGGCCAAATCAACGATGAGCTTATTCGCGATCGTATTTGCGTTGGTGTTCACGATAAACGACTGTCCATGAAGCTGCAACTAGAGAGTGAGTTGACGCTAGAGAGAGCAGTTCTTCTCGCGAAGCAAACTGAAATAGTCGGAAAACAACAGCAGGCCCTCAGACAAGAGGATGTCACGCAACCTGATCAGGTTTGGGTCGACCACCTCAAGATATCCAAGAGGCACACCACACCTGTAGAAAAGCACAGCATGACAGCAAAAAATTCTCAAGCTTGCTATTGGTGCGGCGACCATGACGTTCATCCACGAAAAGACTGCCCAGCATCGAAGAGCAAATGCCACAAATGTGGAAAGCCGGGTCACTTCGCAAGCGTTTGCAAATCGAAGTCGACCTTCCTGCATCAAATCTCACAGCCTACAACTTCCAGGCACCTTGACGAAGACTTCTACTTAACAGGAACCGTGACGTCTCCGGGCAAATGCGCACCATGGCGAGTCTTGCTTCATATTGGCAGCGAAGATGTGAGTTTTCGTTTGGACACTGGTGCTGACGTCTCTGTCGTGCCGGAGCACCTACTTTCCAAACTGCAAGACCAGGGCAGTCTTCGACACGCGGACAAAGTTCTTCTTGGACCAACAAAAGAACGCCTGCATGTTCTCGGCGTGCTGCAGGCAACGGTCACGTTCAAGGACTCTCAGACAACGGGCGCATTCTATGTAACAAGAAATGTCAATGAGCCACTGCTCGGCTTGGACCTCATAGAAGCCCTAAACATCATCCAACGAGTAAATCAGCTGTCGACTTCAAAAGCTCTCGATCCAATCATGGAGTACCCCTTGCTTTTTGAGGGTCTAGGGAAGCTGCATACGTGTGTGAAATAAAGGTAAAACCTGATGCTTATCCAGTTGCCTTGTCGTCACCGAGACGCATACCACTGCTTCAACTGCTTTCTGGAGTTCCACTCCAGAAAGCAGTTGAAGAGCAGCTCAAAAAGATGGAGAATGAAGGTGTTATTTCCAGAGTTCGGGAACCAAGAAGCTGGTGCTCACCTGTTGTTGTAGTTCCAAAGAAGAATGGTGATGGTCACATCTGGGTTGATTACACATCACTTAATAAAAATGTTCTGAGGGAGTACCACCTGATATCGAGCGCGGAACCTCTTCTAGCGACTCTTGGGCAGGCGAAAATATTTTCTCATCTCGATGCCTAATCAGGCTTCTACCAAATCAAGTTGCACCCAGAGTCGACGCTGGTTGCGACTTTTATCACACCGTTTGGCCGGCACAAATTTAATCGACTGCCATTTGGAATCTCCTGCGCGCCGGAGATCTTTCAGCGAATGATGCACCAAATTCTTGAAGGATTGGAAGTAGTCACCTGCCTTATCGATGATATTTTGATATGGGCCGACACACGGAGGGAACACGACATTCGTCTCCGAAGAGTCCTCACAATATTGCAAGAAAATGGGATTTATTCGTGAATACTGTTCACCCCAAGTACGGGGCTTTAACAGAAGTGGGGTATATAGAACACTCAAACATACAACATCAGGGCTACAACACAGTACGCATTCAGCGACATCTACTTAAAATAAACGGGCTGAAATAGCACACACTTTCAACATATTATCTAGCACTGAACAAAATGAATTCTCAGCACATGAAATCTACGACTTAGCAAAAATATTTGAAGTACAATTTATCAGTCCAAATCACACACATTCAGAAGGGCGCTCTCAAATTCATCTAAACAGTCTAATGTCAAAATATTTTGTGGGAGATTATTCCAGTCTTTTACAGTTCTAGGGAAAAAAGAAGACTTATAAACGTCAATGTTACATTTGGGCACTTCAAACTGATTAGTACTAACGTGTCTGAGTTCTCTCGATGCGCGATGTGTTAATCTAGAATCCGGGTTGATATTATACAGGTGATGAGAAAACATAAAGAAAAACTTTAGTCGAGCGATTTTTCGACGGACGGAAAGTAAGGGGAGATTGAGGCTGTTCAGCATATCTGTAACAGAATCAAGTCGCTTGTATTTGGATAAAATAAATCGCACCGCCTTCCTCTGAACTTTTTCGAGTTCGCCAATTTGATTTTTTCTATAGGGGTCCCACACCGATGCAGCGTACTCAAGGTAGGCCTAATATACGTTGTGTAGGCCATTAACTTCACTTGAGGCGGAGCACTGTTCAGGTTTCGTCTTAAAACCAAAGCTTTTTCATTGCTTTCTGACATATTTCATTTATGTGCCTACCCCAACTTAAGTCTTTAGAAAGTGTCACACCCAAGTATTTAAAACTATCAACTTCAACCAAAGGACTCCCATCAAGCTCGTAAGTAAAAGAAAGAACATGCTTAGTTCAGTTAGTTATTCGTGCAAACACTGTTTTTTGTGTATTAATTTTCATCTTCCATTTTGAGCACCAATCTTGAATAGACCTAACGGATGCACTTAATCTGTGCTGGTCGTCTTAAACGTACAGAAATGCGTGTTTGCTCAGGAACAAAGTCAGTTCCTTGGACACGTCATTAATCACAAGAGCGTAAGCCCAGATAATGAAAAAGTTTCAAGCATCTTAAACATGCCTCCTCCGATGAATACAACAGAGCTAAAGAGGTTCCTCGGTATGAAAAACTTTATTGCAAGATTTATACCAAACCTAGCGGATGTACTTCAACCCTTGCGAGAGCTGCTCCACAAGGATGTCGAATATGTCTGGGAAACTCCTCAGCAGCAAGCGTTCGAGAGGTTAAAATCAAGTCTGACATCTCAACCAGTCTTGGCACTCTACTCTCCAACAAAAGCGACAATATTATCAGCAGACGCCTCCAGCTACGGTATAGGAGCAGTGCTCATGCAGCATCAGAAAGATGAAACTCTCTGACCAGTTGCCTACGTTTCAAAATCATTATCTGAAACGGAAAGAGGCTATTCTCAAATAGAAAAGGAAGCGTATGCAATCACCTGGGCCTGCGAAAAGCTGAAGGACTATCTTGTAGGACTAACCTTTCACATTGAGACTGATCATAAGCCTCTCATACCACTGTTTACCAGAAAGTCTGTGGACGATCTTACACCCAGACTTCAGCGAATGCGTCTCCGGATGATGAGGTACGACTTCACAATGGAACATGTTCCGGGAAAAGACCTCGTAGTCGCAGACACCCTATCGAGACAACCTCTCAAGAATGAAGACGGCCTGTGCATAGCAGAAGAGGTAACAGAATTCGAGCATGCTCTCATTCATCACGTACCGGCTTCAGATGTCTGTCGGGAACAACTGTCGGCAGCTCAAGACAATGACCCGATCATGAGCATTTTGAAAAAGTACATAACGGAAGGGTGGCCCACAAGTAAATCAAAAACACCTCAGGACTGCCTTCAATACTGGCAGTTCAAAGACGAACTTACATTGTATGACGGCATTATAATGAGAAACTCGCGATACCTTGTACCCCTCTCAATGAGACCTTCAGTACTGCAGTTTCTACACGATGGACACGAGGGCGTTGTCAAGTGCTCAAGAAGAGCCAAAGAGTCGTGTTGGTGGCCTGGCATCACTACAGACATTACAGAAATGGTTGAAAGGTGTGCCAGCTGTCTGCACCAGAGGCAGCACAGAAGCCAACCACTGATCCCAACTCCGCTCCCAGAACGCCCTTGGCAAAAGCTGGCCATGGACATCTTCTACGCGGAAGGCAAGAACTATCTCCTTATCACTGATTATTATTCTAGATACTTCGAAGTAGCCCTCCTCGAAGACCAATTACCGGAAACAACCATTCTAAAAGCAAAGTCTATTTTCGCTAGACACGGGATACCTGAGACGGTCATTACAGACAATGGCCCCCAATTTCGATCGGCATTCGTGTCATTTAGCAAAGAATGGGGCTTTCGACACGTCACGTCAAGCCCAAAGTATCCTCAAAGTAACGGTGCAGCAGAGGCGGCCGTCAAGATAGCAAAAATGAAGTTTAAGAAGTCAAGTGACCCTTATAGAGCGCTTCTTGCATATCGTGCTACACCATTAGCTTGTGGATTCAGTCCCGCAGAGCTCTTGTTCAGCAGAAAGATTCGAACCCAGGTGCCGGTCCTACCACATCTGCTCAACCCGAAAACACCTGACCTCTCCCTGTTGAAAGAGAGCGAGAGACAAGCAAAAAACAAGCAAGCGTCTGGCTTCAACAGGCATCATGGAGTTAGGAACCTGCCAGAGCTTCAGTCATCACAGAAAGTCTGGATCAAGGACCTAAATAAAGGGGGGACAGTACTCAAGAAAGCCGATTCGCCGCGCTCATATTGGGTATCCACAAAGGATGGCACTGTCCGGCGAAACGCGAAGTTTCTGGTTATTGATCGAAGCGAAAACAAGGAGGACGATGAGATGTCGTACGATGATTTGCCAGGTACAAGCTTATACAACGGCCACCAGGACGATGAACCACTCAGTGGTGACGATGAACCACTCAGTGTTGACGTAGAGCCACAACGTGGGTACACTACACGAGCGGGAAGATTGGTCAAGCCACCAAGTCGTTTTGGACAATAAGGAAAAGGGGAGATGTTGGATAGCCGGGGTTCGAAGACGACGAAGCGCATAGAGAGCGGGAGCTCTGCATCTCGTGCTGGACTTCGGGCGGACTCAAGACGCATCACTTCATCTCATTCTATGTACATAGCTGAGTAAACCCACCTATACTACAAAACAAATACCATGAGTGCGAAACAGAATATAAACAAAAAGATTCTAGAACTAGAAATTTTACTACCAAATCACTCTCCCCATATGTTGCGTACAAACCCCCAAAAAGTGGGGCAGCAATACATCCTAAATCGGCTGATGCATTAAATCTAATTGATATATCAGGAAATTCACTATCTGACCTCGAAAGTGCTCGTGTTTTGAATTCTGCTTTTTCCGCAGTATTTTAATGTGAGGATACAGCCCTGCCTATTTTGGATACGTTTTTTGAACATGATCAAATGGAAAGTAAAACGATTAATTCATCTGGTGTTGTAAAACTAATTGATAACTCGAAGGTTTCTTCTTCGAGTGGGGAAGACGAAAATTAATTCGAAGGTTTTAATGAATGCTAAACAATTTGCAGTGTCATATTGTCCGCAATTTTTTCACAATCTTGTGCTTTCACATTCAGTCCCTAGTGACTGGAAGGTCGGTAAATTATCCCGTTATCTAAATCAGGTGAACGCCGCTCCCCCTTAAACTATTGGCCCATATTCATTACAAGCATAGCCTCAAAATTTTTTTAACATATTTTACATTCGAACATCATACGGTTTTGAGAGGAAAATCAATTAATTTTTAATTACCAGCACGGGTTCCGGTGGAGTCATTCCTGTGAGACTCAACTCGCAAGATTCATTGATGATATCCATCTTTCTATTGACTTTGGTTCCCAAATTGATGTTGTTTTTCTTGATTCCGCCAAAGTGTTCGACCGGGTCCCACATAAGCGTTTGTTGCAAAAACTTACCCATCTAAAATTAGATAATAACATCATCCTGTGGATCAAAGACTGGCTTTCTGACCGAAGTCAGTACACAGTCGTGAAGTCTCGTAGTTCAACTTCTATTCCTGTGTCTTCGAGTGTACCTCAAGGCTCCGTGCTTGGACCCTTGCTTTCTTAATATATATTAATGACTTACCTTCATGTATTTCCTCCCGCATCCGTAATTTTGCAGACGACTGCGTTGTATACAGACAAATTTCTAACGAAGAAGATAGCATGCAATTACAAACATGACGTCACTAACCTATCATTGGAGTACTCGACTTTGCTCATGAAGCTTAACGTTCTAATTGCAAACTCATCTCATTTGTTAGGAAAGAGACCTTTTTTTTTCACAACTATTTTATTGATTCTAACGATGTTGAGTCTGTTTCCTCTTATAAATACTTAGGGGTTCACATCGACTCGCATCTCTCCTGGAAGGTACATATTCGGTCACTGTTATCATCGTGCAATCGTTCTATGGGCTACCTTAAACATTCACTTCGTTGTGCTCCTCCTCACTTAAAGAAAACTGCATACCTTTCATTGATTCGGCAGAAATTTGAGTACGCACCGAGCATCTGGGATCCTCACCAAGCATATTTGATCACTGAAATAGAAGCCTTTCAAAACCGTGTCGCGCGCTTTATTTTTTCTGAGTATTCTTGACATTCCAGCGTCACCTTATTAAAACGAAAAGCCGACCTTCCAGAACTGGCCTAAGACGCAAGCTTTCTTGTTTATGCCTTTTTCATTGCATTTACTATTCACCTTCTCTCAGCCAAGGCACCCTAACACAGTCGTATTTCATTACACTTAGTCTATAATCACTCATGTGAGATTGACCGTTTCACCTGCAGCACTTCTTTTTAGAGCGCAGCTCTAAGGCGCCCGTTTCCGGCTTGAGCGGCGTCGCCGTCGCCGTCGGCGTCGCCGTTGCCGTCGCCGTCGGCGTAAACCGCGTCGGTGCAATGATGGGTAAATTTCCCCGGCTAAATTTAGCAGAAAATGTTCCTCGCCAAATCTAGCGGAAAATTTTCCCCGCTAAATCTAGCGGAAAATTTTCCCGGCTAAATCTAGCGGGAAATTTTCTCCGCTAAATCTAGCGGAAAATTTTCCCCGCTAAATCTGGCGGGAAATTTTCCCGCTCTAGCGGAAAGTTTTCCCCGCTAAATTTAGCAGAAAATTTTCCCGCTAAATTTACCGGAAAATTTTCCCCGCTAAATTTAGCGGAAAATTTTCCCCACTAAATCTAGCGGTAAATTTTCCCCGCTAGATTTAGCGGAAATTTTCCCCGCTAAATCTAGTGGAAAATTTTCCCGCTAAATTTAGTAGAACATTTTCCCCGCTAAATTTAGCGGGGAAAATTCCCTCCCCCCTTCCTCGAGGTCACGTGACCCCCAGGCCACGTGACCCCCCCCCCCCCCCGGTGCCTTCCCCTCCTCCTCAAGAGCTGCGCTATAATTCGGCGTTACAGGGAGTTGTAAACGGCTTTCTTTTTTTTTTGTATTCCATGTTTCCCAAAACAGCAGCGTAGTGGAATGATCTAACAGAGCGCATCGTCACCGAGACTAACCCTGATAGTAGTCGTTCTCTTATCAGCAGACATTTAGGTATTGTATGACTTACGATTTCTTGTATGTTTGCGCTACTGTGCAAGCTTTTATTTTTTTGTTGCTTGATTTGCGAGTTCTTGTATGTTTGCACTGCTGTGCATGTTTTTGATTTATTATTTTTTGTGTGTATCATATATAATGTACTTACCCCCCCCCCCCCCCTTTATGTAATGTCCTCCCCAGAAGGGCCTTTGAGGTATTTCAATAAATAAATAAATACATAAATAAATTTCAAGGCGCTACAAAAGACTCCAGATATGGAACTTGTGTTCAGGTTTAGCTTCCCTATCACAGCCCATCTTTGCACCAGCGTTCCTGCTCCCACCATACATGGGTAGATTACTTCCAAAATGTAATTTAATTACAATTACAATTACTTTGCTTCAAAAGTGGTTTAACTACAATTACAATTAATACTACATGAAAAGTAATTAATTACAATTACAAATTACTTTACAGATACTTATTTGTGAGAGCGACCTGACCTGGGCCATATAACTTTAAGTGAGTTTTATGGAATGCAACGTATTTGTTCATTCCTTGCCCCAATGTTTGAGGAGGCTTAAGCATCGCTGCATAAATGTCACATAATACACTTTGCTTTTATGAATTTTGCCAATTCATGGTAGAACTTGACAGTTTGGGGTAATGAAGCACTACGTTCTTATATTTTAATAAATAATAATAACTTACTTCATATAGTGGAAGACGCCAGTCCGCTAAAGAAAAAATTGGGTTCACAGACGTTTGTTAGCCAGGCAAATTAAATGCGATTAGTCATATATGAATATTTTATAAGTGTTAATATAAAACTAAAATCCACGCACACTAATACGACCGCATTCACATACAAATATCATAGTATTGTAAATTATTTGCATTGAGTTGAAGTTATAATGGTTCAGAAATATATAAGAACCGAATCGGGGCTCCCGAATCATTGGTGACAATATTCACAGGTGCGAAGTAAGTCTTTAAAATGTAATAAAGTAGAAAGTTCGGCTAGTTGGTATTGGTTGTACATAGTGAAAAAAAACAGCGAAAAGGACAAAAAGGGAATGTAGAACAGCGCTGACTCGCAACTAGATATTTAATAGACGAAAGGAGAAAATATTTTGTCACCATAAATCGCATCGTAACCTGTGCCATGTAGTTGTTATAGACGTGCTGGCTTCATTGTTAGTTTCAAGAACATCAGCACACCATCTGTCTCGTTGTCCAACAAGGAGTTAGAGTTCTTGAAACTAACAATGAAGGCCCAGCGCGTGCCATAACAACCACATATCATGGCACAGGTTACACGTGCGATTTATGGTGACCAAAATATTTTTCTTTCTCCTTTTCGTCTATTAAATATCTAGTTGCGAGTCAGCGCTCTGTTCTATCCGGTGTGTCTCTTCCCTTTTTGTCCTTTTGCGCTGTGTTTTTTTCACTATGTACAGTCTTTAAAATGCTTATGCAAATAATATCCGAAGTAAAACAAACAGGAAATAAACTTCAAAATAATACAAATATACAAATATGCGACAGTACTGGAAGAGGGATGTAAAAAACTGGCAAAAAAGAAAGGTAAATAACTTCATAGACAATAAAAATTCCCAACCTCAACTAAAAGCTGAAGCTAAATTGTTTTTCTCAATATTTTGACATGTTTACGCTATTGTTTTCTGCTCGCACCACAGACAGCGCTACAAGGCGCTGTTGAGGTAGGCTCCAAAGAGGATTGTCTCTCAGACCACAGCGTAAGCAACAAAACAACAAATAATGGGACGCTATGTTGTGCGTGTGTGTGAGTGCGTGTCTGCGTGCGAGTGTTTCACCGAGACCTAGGCCGCTTGTGCGAGCGCTGACGCTTTCAGAGAGGTTCCGTCGCCGCCGCAAAGTTTTGCGAAAGTAATTGTAATTGTGCCTGAAGTTTTGCAATTACTTATGCTAGAAAGTAATTAAATTACAATTACAATTTCTTTTAGCTGAGAGTATAATTATTACAACTACAAATTACGAAGAGTAATTAAATTACAGTAATTCAATTACTGTAATTGAATTACTATTCAAGTATGGCTCCCACGTAGCCGAGGCACGAAGCTACGGCCTCGCCCCTCTCGTAGGACCGAATGGAGAATGACACACGCGGTGCGCGCGTCGGCCACGAAGGCCAGGAATTGGGACTACTACGGGACTGCAGGTGACTCTATAGTTAACGAGAATACATGTAAATACTTTACCTTTCTGACCTCAGCAATAATTTGAGGGTTCATTTCTAGGGGAGAAAGCGTTTGGGAGAGGAGGTAGGACATGAAGGATAAATTAAGGCTAAGGTTTTACTATGGTCGATGACAGGTTAAGAGTGAAGTGCAAGCTTCTCTCAGCTCTTTCAGATTTAGCAGGGCGAACGCTGTAGAGGAGGTCGGATACCCTCTAGCGTTCGCTCTGTTAGAGAGGAAGAGGTGGGAGGACCTTCCATTTTCCTCTTAACCTGTCACCGACTATAGTGTGTCGCATGAAAAAATTGACCGCATCTCCACGTGGTGAATGATGTTGATTGGGGCGAAACTCTGGTGGTGCTTGTCTGCGCAGACGCTGAGCCGCAGCATGCGGAGCCTTTCGTTCGTTTTCATCCATGTCAGAAAGAGAATGTGTGGTATGGAACGTGGTTATGTACGCATTTGAGCATTTGACCGCAGCGCCCTCTCGTCTATAAACGTTCAGCCAATGCATGCAAAGTTTAACGCGATTATATACGCATTTGACCGCAGCGCCCTCTCCTGTATAGACGTTGAGCGGCTACATGCAACGTTTCATCCATGACATCCCCAGCTCTTGAGTTACTACCACATCTCAGGGCTCCCTACTCGTCCCGCAGTCGTGGCCGAGTGGTTAAGGCGATGGATTAGAAACCCATTGGGGTCTCCCCGCACAGGTTCGAATCCTGTCGACTGCGCAAACAGATTTTCTTTTTTCAACTTTTTTCATCTTTTATTTTCATCTTTGATTTCATCTTTTTTTTTCATCTTTTTTTTTTCATCTTTTTTCATTATTTTCATCTTTTTTTTTTTTGCCCTACACGAGCACGTGAGCACGTGCTCGTGAGCACGTAAGCTCAAGAGAAGGAGCACGAGCACTGAACGCCGGACGCTCGGACACTGGACGGACATACGGACATGGCTAGCCCCTAAGGAGCTTCGGCCCTAAAAGTTCAGGCGTGCGTTTTGTGCAAATGACATGGTCGAGGGCGCATTACTAGGCTTTGTGAGCCCTAGCTGTCGCTTTGTTGAGTTTGAGTTATGGTTCAGGGAGCAACGACATTCTTTTGAATAGCCATCTGTCTTCAGGTTCGCATGCTGGAGGGAATCACTATAGGAAAATTACCTTTACTATATTTGAAAGACACGCGAAACTAATCCCTATGTTACTTCAGTGCTCATGAAAGGGTTTCCACGCGGGGAGAAATCCCTCTCCGTTGCTCCCAGGGATGCGCATCACGTGGTAACAACGTCACATCTTTGCGCGGAACCGCGCTGACGGAGACATTCCAGGGTGATGGGGAAGCTTCTGCTCGGGCTGCAAAAACAGTCCCCGCCTTGACCGGGGATCTCTTCGTACTTGGTGGTATTTTGTTCGCGTGTCTTTCAACTTTGCAGTTTTTGCTCTGCGGGATACCAGCGGTGGCATCGGGATCGCCTGAGTTGTTTTTGTGCTTGGGCTGTTGTGTATGTCGTCCGAGGAACTCGAAGGGGTCTTCAATATTCATCAATGTCGTCCTCGAGCCGCTTGTCATACAACTGGGTTTGGATTCTACGTTCCTTGCGTTGCATCTACCAATTTAAGAAGCATAAGCACGTTTTTCTTTAGCAGGAAGTAGTTCGTCGTCTTTCGCATCTAACAGCGCTGCTGCACTAATCGCGTATCGCCGTTGCGTGTACGCCTTTATTTTTCTTCTCTCGTTAGCTCGCACCGAGCCCTGTTGTCGAGAGTGTTACCGCTAAATGCGTCTGATAGACAGTGGCATCGCTCTTGGCTCCCCGCCGTTCGTGTGAATGCTGGGGTTGGAGAGGGAGCCCCGCTGGTTACGCCGATCACTGACGTCACGCAGATCCCTCCTCGAAAGCATCTCCCGTGGCTGTGGTACATTTACAGCAGTCACGACGTCTGGCACATTCAAGCAGAGTGAAAATACGTCCAAAAAGAAAGGAACGGATGATGTTTAGGATATTTCCTCGCAAGTTGTCCTTTACTTGTGTAGTGCTGCAAAGAGCCGAAAGATTTTATATGTTTAGATACAACATAATTCTAGTTTTTTCCAGCTCTTTATCTAAAAGACACGAGCTACGGTCTCATGTCGCCTATGGTGTGCATATTCGTTACTTGAATCTCAGAGGTTAGGTAATGGGACCTAAATTAAGTTAGCTCGAGTTACCAGATATTTTGTCGGAGGACAGATCCCTCAATGAACCTCTACAGTATGTAAAAAACCTAACCTTTGTTTTTCTTCTCAGTGTTTTACTAGTGTAAAGTTTATATACCTTGACGTTTGTCCCTCCCTGAAGTAAAGCCCTCAGAAGGCGCTATAAGTGTAATATAAACGATATTAAACGAAATGAAATGAGTGAAGCGGAAAGTTTAGCAACAGTGGGTCGGCAAGACGGCATTTGGTTTGACGGCAAATTTCCCTTTAAGACTGGGGTCATTGCTGAAAAGAAACTGGCTTGCAGAATCGCATTTGGTGCGTCACACTGCAGTGACCTTTATCCAGAGAAGATCAGAGCTTTTTCAACATCTCTACTTTAATTCAGTCTAGTACAGAAGCACAACCACATCGTTAACGCCTTATCTTTTTGTGAGAAGCAACTTCACAAAAAAGGACAGGGCAATTATCGATTAATTGATATTGATTCCACAGAAAGGGAAGCTGGGCAAGTAAGTCAGTTTCGCTGATGGGCAACGGTGTCAATCGGAAGGTCGAGGTCATTCCAGCTCTTTATGCACCTGTCTACAATAAAAAAGAAAGGTAGACGAAAAAAACAAATTCGCGGTACAAGGTTTTGTTACGTCTCGTCCATAGCCGGCCACTAAGGCTCTGGAACCGAAGACGGCTCCCCCACCCTCATGGCACGAGAGTGGGCGCGCCCTCGACTGACCATGCGGCCGACAAGGCCACGAGGCGGCCAAGAAGAAGACAACTGGCGTGGGGCGGCGGCCGAGCCGGCTCGGGGCCCGAAGACGGCCGGGCGCGTGCCAGCTGTGTCCTTGACACGGCGAAGAAGGTGTTTGGGTGCCGGCCGTCCCGCATTCCCGGAGAGGACTGACCCACAGAGCGCTGCCGGGCACTGCAGGAACCAAATTGCCGCAGCGTGACGACAAGCCTTCTATTTTTAGCCGCCTCGGGAAGATAAATGATGCGGCGGAGCACTCTTTTCCCTCATGCATTCTTACGCGTGCGCGTGCGCGCCGCAGCCGCCTCTGAGACAGGATGCTCGTTTGGCCAAGTCTCGCCGGAGCCTGCCGCCGCATCATCCCGCCAGCGGCCTAGGCGTAATTGCGCGCCGAGCAGTGCACGCGCGTGTGCAGTGGAACAGCCTGTCATCCATCTCTGCAACCCCGGAGCAGTCCAGGTCCCAGCGACGCTTGCGCACCGCCCATGCAGACTGCCGCGTGGTCCGCTTGGTCCAGCTTTGTCAAGGACGCGGCATTGTGTCGTTGACCCGTGACCGAGCTGGCGGGAACTGGTTTCACTGCTGGCTTTCATGGGCCCGCGAGTTGAGGCTGCCACGCTGACCAGAAGGAAGTCCAGCTGACTGCGCCGTTCAGCGGGCCCCGTCTCTGGCGCACTTCGACGTCCGTCCACACTCTCCAGAGACGCGCGAACGTGCGACGACGGCGAGTTCCTCGGGAGTAACCAATGGACCGGGAGTGCCACGGGTTGCCTGTCAGGAACAGAGCCGTTTTTACCGATAGTTTGGTCAATGGGCGGAGCCTGTGGCCCGCTGGAACAAGTCGACGACGCGGTACCGCATCCTGTCGTGTTGTCTTATCGAGAGACGGTGGCGGCTTGTTAGGTGTCAACAGCATAATATGATGGAAAGAACACCCCACTTCCCGGTTGCCGGACTGCCGGCAGTGGTTGCTAGACTGTCGGTGTCTACAAAAGTTTGGCGAATTCTCCTAGTCGACTCTGGTCGGAAGTACCCCGAGAACGTTGCCGAAGACGCGTTCGCACCGCGTTTCTCGGACGTCCTTACAACTGTGGAATTCGCCTTCAAAGTGAATGTTTTCAAGCTGCGTTTGGGGGGCCTCTGTTATCGCGTGCTTTGCTCACAGACGGAGTTAGTTAGTCCTTATGGGGGATCGAGGGCTACGGTAGTTTTCTTCTATGGCAGAAAATCCGAATGCATTGACTGTGCCTAATTAGCTGTTGTGTCGGTAGACGTACTCCCTGAGGCTGGGGCATGAGGAGACAAACACACACACACACACAAAACACGTACAGGAAGCTTCCTGTCCACTTCGCTACTCATTTCACGCCAGCCTCGGGGCTTTTGTCATCATGTTCTTTAATTTGTACAGCAAGGCAGTGCCCTGGGAATGAAGTATGCACGCTAATTGGTCCAGGATAATCTCTCCGCCTTTCTCTCGTCATAATCATAATTTAGTTTTCCTTGAGGGTTGTACGAGCGTAATGGAAGATATCAAGGCACAAGTATGAATATAGCTAAAATAAACAAATGCACCAAACGAGAATATAACTACAATAATTCTTGTAATTTAGTTATGCGAGTTAGAAAAGAACAGTGTAGCTACCAGAGTTATTACTAGGATTTGCAGTAACTGCGTAATGGGGTAATAGGGCTGTGTAGTCAGTAGTAAGCGGTCGATTTGTGGAAGATAGGTTTAACAATTGAATTTGGTGGAACTAAAGTGTCAGGGTAGAGCTGAGAGAAAATTCGATGCAGAGCTGAGAGCAAGACATGTATAAGACGGGTGTAATTGCCAGACTATGGTTAGTGTCTCACGGGCTGCCTGCCTTTGAGCCGTAGCTTTAATTACATGTTGTGGCTCGGTTACACCAGAATGTTAAAATAATGTATCGTCATAAAATCACACTGTAGCCACCCTCAAGGCTAGGAAACACCTAAAACGGACATCAACTGACAATGTTCTCAAGTGCTTAACCGCAAACTAAGTCGAACGGATATTAGCAGAAAGCGAACAGCCCTGTGCGAGTGGCGCGTTCGTTCATCTAAGGTTATTTTCCAGTTCGACAAAAATTAACACCAGTGGGGCCCGTCCGAAGCACAGGTGCGACCCATGTGGTGAAGGACCCTGAAAGCTCTCCTAAGGTCTGCAGTCCAAAGCCCAGTGATCGACACAGTGACAGCGGCAAAGCAGACTAGCGACGAGGGCAGCGGGCGAGCCTGCTTCACGGCGGAGTCACGTTCGGGGGCGACTCCCGCCCGAGTCGCCAGCGGTCACCGCGCAGCCCAGGGACTGGGTCATGCCAGTTCCGGGAGGGAATGCCGACTGGTGCGTCGACACCGGCGCTCCATCGGGCCGTTCAACTCCGGCTGTCGCCGTCCAGGAAGCACTTTCTCCTTATCTGGCCGGCTGCCGATGACTCCCTTTGCCCGAGCGAGCGCAAGGGAAGGCCTGCCGCGGCGCAGTTAACGGAACGTCACGAGAAAGTGGTAGCTCGTTTCCCCGAGGCGCAGCAGGCAGGCAATCGGACGATGATGAGGGTCGGCAGGATCCGAGTAGCCCGCGGTCGGTTCAATGCCACGGCCGCGGAAATTTCCCTCCGGGAACCAACCGGTTGCAAGCACGGCCGCAGCGGCGACCGAGGATTGTTCTCCCATGATACGGCTCGTGCGTGGCGAAGAAAAAATGACGACAACGACGCTGCAATCAGCGTCACACGAAGAAGAAGAAACAAAGAACAAGATGGGAAAAGCGAAGCGTGCATGGTGTAACCAAGCTGCCACTCGATATCGCCTCCTTGCAGCTCTTGCTGCCTGCAGGCGCACATCTTTTATGGGATGGGCTCCTTCCTCCGAGAGCGGATGATGATAACTCGCTGGAGAAAAGTTTCGCAGTCGATGCGCGTGTAGAGAAAGGACGAGAGCGCGTGGAGGGTTTCCGGGGTTATGTGATCTTCTCTGGACTCCCTGGGAAGGCGAGTCGATGGTCCATGGTAGTTCTGGACACAGAGGACGCTAATTCCGGGCATCGAGGCATTGGAGCTTCAGGATGTTTCGTCTGCAGTGATAAGGCTAAAACGGTATGATTCTAAGTTTTTTTTTTAAAGATTTGTGGGTGAATAGGGAGCACAGTTGTATGGCCATGCAAACACGGACGTTAGAAATGTAAACTTTAATTTGCCCGACCAGTCCTGGACGCCATAATGAACTTAGTTAATGATCTGAAACTGTCGCTGAGATCACTGTGATCGTCTTGGCTTTAGCCGATTTCTCCCCAATAGCGTTCAAAAAGCTTTTTCTTACGCTATCTTAAATTCCCTACTAATTTGATCGAAACATCGAAGAACGAATGAGCAATACACTATGCAGTTATCACAAAGAATATCAGTTGTGGGGTTGGTGGACGAGTCGGCTAGCGCACACCAGCTTGAGGACGTGAGCGAATGTTTGCGCTGCAGAACCCAGGGATCCTGGGTTCAATCTCCACCCCTGCCCCGTTTTGATCTGGATAAGCATCGTACCGGCGCGCGGTCGTGTATCACTACTGCGTGGTGCATGTTAAAGACCCAAGGTTAGCGGTTTGTACTGCAATGGCTAAATTCTTTATCTACTGCAGAGACACAAGTCGCCTGTTGAGGCAGACTAAGTTTTAGGCTGTACAAATATACACACACCCCAATTTTTGTTTTAATCGTTCAGATTTATTAAAGTTTCGAACAACTCCGTGGGCGACAATCTGCGGATTCAACGGGATTTTATGTATCCTACTGTTCGTGTTGCTGTGTGTCGGTTCAAGGAAATAAAACCTTGAATATCCTTCTTGCTGAACGACGACACTAAACGTCTTGATATCAAAACTGAAAAATAAAAATGTTTCTTTTTATAACGTTGAACTCTTCAGCTCAGTATTGAACTTTTGTCGCAAGAACAACAGTGCCCGTTTGTGTTTTCTTTGTATGCGTGTTTTGAGCCGTTCATCCTCATCACGTGCTCTCTTTTATTTTGAGGCAAATACTTTGATATGCGAGTTATTTGTCATTGCTTTGATTCACTGGAAACTGTGAACATTAAACATTGAGCACGCCCGATGGGCTTGTGACGTTTTTAGCATTATGTAGTTTTGGAATAGGTGTTCCCGACGCTTAGGGGTCCCTAAGAAATAAGGGGACCTGTTGCAAACACAGAGATACCCGCACCGCCGGCTTATAGAATTGAGTTTTCAGAACGCAGTGCGGCAGGCTTGCGTTTCTCGCTTGCTGTAAGATAACAATAAAAGTCACGTCGTTACTTTTATCGTCACTTTAATAAAGTAAAGAAAATTCTGTTAGAGCTTACATTTAGAAAAAAAAGAAGAATTTTCTGCTGAAAGTTACTAAAATCCAACAAAGTTACACTAGCGCGCAAGCTACAGTTACTACGCAAGGCCGTATAAAAGGCCTTCAGAACAAACGTTTTCTTAAAGAATCAGGAGTGAGCTCAGCAATTTCAACTCTGCGCGTGCCTGTCGGTGTGCGCTAATTTGCCGACTCTTTAAAGAAGTTAATTCTGAAGGCATTTTAAAGGGCAATATGCCTGTTAGACGACGCCTTAAAGCTCCTTTTTAATAAATATCCTTTCTGCCGAAGGCTATTCCGGTAAAGGGGCTTCTGTCACACGGCCGGCAAAATGCCACTTACCGCCGATATTAATTTTACACTTTTTAACATTGTTTCAAACATTAAAAGTTAGCAATTTGTATTTTACTAGCAATTTGAAAACGGATATAATTCAGATAATTTAAAAAAGGAACATTCGCAAGAAGCTTCAGGTTATAGTCATAATCAAACAATGCAACTGCGGAAGGAACTTACGTTAGGTTTTTTTTAGCCCTGGCGCTAAGTTGGTGACCGTGAGGGCCACTGGAAAGAGGCAATATTTGTTAATTAGTTAAGGGGCATAATGTGTGTTTGAAGAAATCGACGCTCGATCTCATCATAGTCTAGCAATGACGTGAAATGTTGATTTAAGGAATTCGCAGTGGGTGCTGCTGTGGGGCGAGAAATGTGATCCTTGTAGTACACGACTCCAAAACCTAAACTAACCGGCAAAGCGTCCTCACGACGTCGATCCCTCCGCTTCGTGCTGGTGCCGTAGCACCTAGAAGATGCACGGCCTGCGGATGACCGTCATCGATTGTCGAACCCCGACCCGTAAGAAAAGACAAAGACGCCGGTGCTCGACGGGAGTCGCCGTGCAGCGGTAGACGCAATTGGTCTTGTGAGACGCTGAAGGACGTTGCGAGACGCCGCGTGGATTCTCTAGTGATGACGCTCGGGGTGGGGGAGGCCTTGTCTTCTATAGTTGGTATGAGCTGGCGTCTTAAGTGGTCACACCACCTGCTGCGTGGACACGTGGGTCGTGGAGCAAGTACAGGACCACGCAAGATGAAGGGATCGACGTCACGAGCGCGCTTCACTATACTTCGTTTCCTCTTGTGATTTGAACTGCAATGGAAGGGCCCCTATAGTCAATCAAGCGCCAGTTTCAAGTCACGTCACCTGGCTCTCCGGGCGTGTACGAATCAGTGCGCGAGTTAAGACGGCGCTGGTTGCAAGTCCGGCGTGGACGCGTTGCGGATGAAATGTTTTCTGTCTGCCTTGTTCGAGTAAATTCAGATTTCGGTATAGGTGCTTTAAACCTTACCGAGATGCCGAGCCACTAAAGCGGGCACTGACGAGCCTCCACAAAGGCCTATGCTGGGGCGAAGGACACAGTAGCACCCAAAATGGCAATAACCTGACCTGCTGTGACAATGAGGAAGTGAAGCGAACGGAATAAGAGGACACAAAAACTGAAGGTCGGTTATGTCGGAGTCCATGCACAGCTGCCCTGAAAGTGTCTATACTTTGTTCGATTTAATGTGAAGTCTCAAGTTTGCGAGTGGGATCGGTGGGATGGCACTCTATGCTGTCCTATCACGGAGGTCCTTTACGTCAAAGCGGAAGCAGGCTCCGCAGAAACTCTTTGCTTCCCATCTTGTGCCACACGGAAAATTGAAGACTTTTCCCGTCACGCAACGGATCGGGTGGACGTGGAGAATGAAACCTTGACACAAAACCTAACGCACTTGTGAAATGTCTCGCACGAGAGGACTCGCAGACCGGGGTTCATGTGTCGGATTTGAAAGTGCCGATGTCGACGACGACAGAGAGTTGTTGGGAAACGACTGACGAAGCACGCGCGGCGGAACATAGCTCTTTTTTTTCTCAACCCCAATAAAGACATGCCGCACTGACGAATAAGTGTCTTTTCCCAGTCACACCAGACATGCTGCCAGTGGCACTTCCGCATTCACCACATCTCAGACGTTCTTCGGACGGTCGCTGTACACGACTTGCTCGGTGACTCAGAACGAAGTTGGTAGTGCACGTTGAGCACAATTTACCGCGCTTGTCTTCCAAATTCGGATTGTATCTTCTTCAGAAATTTGTCTGAAACAGAGCTGGCGAAGGAAACACGAGCCCCCGGCGGAGAACACGCCTGCTGACACCGCGGCCATTACGGGGCTGACAAAAGTGAGAGCGCAGTTACATTTGTCACGTGACAAATTAAACAAACATCAAGTTCATTTTCAAGTTCAAACTATTACTTCCAACAAATCTCTAAGTCAGGCTTAGTTTGTAGATGAAAACTTTTAAATGCGAAGCTACATTTGGAGGAAGTCTTTCTTTCCAATACGTCACATCGGTCATGGTGCCATGAATGATGAATAAACGAACGTGACGGCAACGACAACGTTGCCAACCAAAAGTCTAATTTCTCAAAACATGCTACATATTATATTAAATATCACGTTTGAGAGCCTCATTACAACATAGATTATGTATCACTGGTACAAAACACGAACATTACGCTAAGGACAAAGGCTACGTGCCTTGTTACAATCAGTCTTTGACACACTACTTCGCGATGCGTAAGAATGCCTTGCCAGTGCCGTTTCACAACCCCTAGCCTTCCGCTGCGGTTCAGCACAAGGTGAATTGAAGTATAGTTCGTTTGGTTTTTGAAGCTGTGCATATCTCGCCCCGTAACGCCCAGTACGAATGTTTAGTTCAAAGTTCAAACCAGGAAAAGATAATGAGGTCGAGCGTGAAGTCTGTAACTACATTATGCCCCCAACAAATTAAGATTGAGAAGGTCAATGAAAAAGTTTGAGTGAATTAGCTATCTAGCAAGCTATTATATACTGTTTTCAAGTGGTCTCCCAAGGCAACCAACTTAGCCTCAAAAACCGGAACAAATTTCTTTTCGTTTCATTCTGGAATTTTTAAACAAAAACATTCTCTATACCTGCTTTCACCGGAAGTCGGAGCGAGGCCTACATTACGAGCCTAGAACAGTTTCAAAAGCGCTGTCTCACGACGTTTTTTTATCTATTTGTGCGTGCATTATGGAAGGCTAATTGAAGTAAAATCACTATCAGCGTAAAGGGGGACAGGCAAACTCTAGAATATGAGATGTCCACGTCGCTGAAGCTCATTAAATATCACAATATTTTTTCTGGACTTCTTATGTAAGCAATTCGTTAGTTTCCGGGATAAATTTTACGGAATCGCGGGACCCTGGGATCCGCCCAATCAGGACGGCCGCCATGTTTGGAAGATCGGTGATGCTGTAAGGCCTTGTCTCCCCATATATTATGCATGTATCTGCGAGCGTCCCTGGCGCCGCGGCAGCGAAACTCCGACAGACTCTTTCGTTCACAGCGAGACTAAGCTCTCTCAGCGCTTGGGCTGCTTTGGCTTTGAGTTTCTTCGTTTGCTTCCCGCGTTTCGAGCCGATGGAATTTACGGCATCGCGAGACTATTTGCGACTCCAGCGACCTACACGCAGCCTGGTGCACATTACTAACAGAAAGTAAGAAAGTACATTCACAATTACTCGAGGCTAAATTGTAATTAATTACAATTACAATTATCATTTCATAAAAAGTAAGTGACCGTTACACCAAAAAGAATCCATCACTTTCATGGCGTTACCTCCAACACTACTGTCGTCGAGTAAAAACAAAAACAAAAATATAATAAAAGGAGAGAGGGGTGATGTAGCGTTTATTGGTTTATTATTGCCGCCAGTCACAATTATTGACCTTGAGTATCTTGAGCAACAGCTGGCTCTCTAAAGTCTCGTCAGCCATCTTGCCTCGTTTCTTCGTGAAGACGTCGATTGCCACTCTGAACACTCTTTCAACTGAGGCACTGAATGGGAGTGCCGTATTGTGTGTGCCTCACGAATGCTTGATGCACTCTATCTTGCTTCTCCAGCGAAGCGATCTAAGTTCTTTTTACCCTGAATGCAAAGCTTAGTCGCTGTAGCCTGTGCTTGATACTGTCGAAATCGTGAAGCTACAGAGGTCATACAACCGGCCAAATTTAGAATAAGAATTGATTTATCTGTACTTAATTATACCTATATAATACCAGCAAATATTGCCAGACAGGAGCACACGAAGCTAGTAAGACAAGGTTGTTACACAATTAAAAATAAGGTTTCTGTATTCATCTTCCCGTGGTTCTGGACAGGTCCAACCTCGGTTGAGGTGTTGGGGAAGAGAATAACACCTTATAGATTTAATTATAAGTTATTCAAATGAGAAGTACGCCAGGACACCAGGACACTCTTAAAGCAGGTAACTCTACCGTTGGCTAAAACAAAGCATTTGAAACTTTTGGGGCCGATTACACCAACGCGGCGTAGTGCAGATCGGAGCTTAGCCGAAAGCCGAAGCTTAGTTTCGGTCAAGTTCTGTTGCACTATACCACGGCTATAATAGACCTCTTTGAAAAGTCCGTCGAGCAACATTGGCGGTCGCCATTGCGTGGACACGTAACATGCGACTGGACCAAGTCCTTGCCGAAGTCTGACGTAGCGCTCGTTTTCAATGAGAGCTGAGCCGAGTTCGCGCCGAAAGCTGGCCAACCCTTGTACCCAATACATGCTCAGAGTACGTGATCAAGTAATGGCGGACAAGCGATGGTGCGGAATCTTAAAAAGGGTCTATTGCCGAGTCCCACTACAGCGACAAAAACAACCGACATTGACGAGCTACAAACACGTGCAGCGGGCACGCGAATGTATCTTTTGGGGGCCTCGCACTCACTGGTGTTGCTTCACGGGCACCGAGACACTGGAAGCCTGCCGCTGCAGAGGTGCCTTCGCGTGCGTGCTGCACATGTTTCAGGCTTGTCGGCGTCGGCTCATCCTATTTTGTCGCTCTAGTGGGGCTGTTGCATAATAAGCGATCAACATTGGGCGCTTTGCTTTTTGTGTTGTTTTCTTTAATCCCGGATTTAAAACATGGCGACTAGTTTGTGGCGGTCGACACGGTGGACAAATGTGGTTATAAAAACTGTTGCCGGGTACAACAGCGTGAACGTTTCTCCAGAATGACATTCAATAGCCACAAGCATAGCCTCCTCTACACTGACAAAGCCTGGCAGATCGTCACGTAACGCGGCCGCCGAAAGTGAAAATGTAGAGCGGCAGACAAGAGTGTAAAGGAGTCATGTATCGGGCGCCCCGCAACGGCGAGACGCCGAAACAAACTTGTCCCGACTCCCGAGCGATGGAATGTCCGCTCGTTATTCTCGCGTTCCTCGGGCTACCGCTTCTTTTCTCGTCGGGTTTGAAAACCATGTTTCGGGTCCTCGTCGCTGCAGAAGCTGTGCGCTGAGTACCAGACTCCCCGAGAAATGCTCTGTGCTGCCAGATCCTCGCGCTCCAAATCTGCGACCGGGCACTCCATGGCTCCGTCATCGAACTGCCAGGGTTTGTAAGTATAGAGGAGGCTATGCCACAGGGTTGCAAAATAATTTTATGTTGAGTGTCTATCGACCTGTTTTCAACTTAGCCCTCCACTATGAGTGGGTGTTAGCACTAAATGTGCAAGGTATGTTCCTGTGGCCCTCACTCGAGTCTTCCCGTTGGTTTTTCTCTCAACATGCGTGATCGTATTCATTTAGTTGCGCATACCTGTAACGTATTGCTATTTACAAACTTGTTTATTTTTCCTTTCAACCTGCGTTCTGATTGGCGGGTTGAATAACGGCAGTGCATGAGATCTCGGCGATGAGCTGATTTCCAACACTTCTGCCATCCGCATCAAATTGCGGCGAACGACTTAAATAATGAAACAGTAAGAATGCCATTCATTTGGTATTTAGAGCTTTGGGACAATTTTCAATTACCTTTCTTTGTCTCGCGAGTAGCATCTAAACTTAAAACTGTGCCGTTATACCATCGTAACCTTTCTGGTGATCGCACCTATTTGGCTTTATACCTTTCCTTCGTGGTGTCGACAAATCACAGCGACTACGATGCAAGATGCGTGCAGTACTGTACACTGGACCAAGCCACGGCAGGTTGTGTGAAGAGACAGCCGTTCTCGCCGATACGATGTGATGAACTAGTGGGAATTTTCGTACTTCCAAGAACGCCGCCGTCTATTTGCTCAACTATAGATAGACAACAGCATCAGGAAACACCCTTAGGAATCACCCTTAGTGAACTCCGGATTTGCCTGTTATCACATGCACATGAGCTCCTGGTTGTTTTCTGTCAACAAAATCAATTAAACAGTTCTGGGCGACCTTTGGGTATTCAGGAATTCACAGTTTATACGATCATTACGGGAGTCACTGGCGGCATTGCTTTGTTGTATGGGTGGTCACTTTCTTTCCCCGAGACCAAAACAAAATATACAAGGGGAATGAGCTGAGCTAGTTGGTTATTAATTTCGGGCGGAACCAGCTGAGCTAGTTGGGTATTCATTTTGGGTGGAACCATCTCGCGGTCTTCAGCTGGTTCCACCCGAAACAAATTATAGTTCTATTACCCAATACTTTGACAAGTATATCAAGTAAAGAAAATATTTCAATAGATTTCAAGGCGTCATTTGTGTAGTACACTGCACACACATTCCTACGCAATCATCAACAGTAGACCATGTCAAGCTCATTTGCATTATAGGGGCGACTACACTATCAATGTGCATGAAATATTGAGCCACTAGCTGTTCATTCAAAACATTGTGGCACGTTGGCCAGGTCAATGGATGGCAGCATTGTTTTCAACAAGTACGCTTCAAGACACGTTGAAAAGGATCAGGTCTTCGGAGAGCATTCTTTTCCAGGGAGATGAAGGCTTCGCTGTGTCATACGACATCATGAGACTTGCAGTACCAGAGACGATTACCAAAAGAAGGTAAAACAGGACTGATATTTGCACCTCCCTGCAGGTGGTTTCAGACCCTCCATGAACCGCTGTATGCTATGGCCATCACATGCATTCAGGTTTCGTCTGAAATTCCTTCAACAATGCCCACCCATTTGAATGCTTTAGTTGCTGTTTCTCTCAACAGGCGCCGCACATAGCCTTACCCACGATTTAAAACGACAGTAGGATGTACGTAAATGCCATTTCCTGATCCCAAGTTCAGTCCAAGGGCTAAACACTGCACATTTTGTCATTGTGGTCATAGTAGTTCTCCAGAACATGAATCTTGACCTGGTCAAAACCAAACTCCCTGTGGATCTGGAGCTGGCAAAGCATTGACATGTTTAACAAGCTGTGCCAACCGAGCAACTGCCTTGCCTGCTATATGATAAGAGCATCAAAAGCCATTCTTGTCAAGTGTGTGTTTCCCATGAGCCCAACTGCTTCTCGGCAGGGTTTCAAAATGCTCACCGGGCATCATGAGCAGCCACATCTTTTGACATGTTTCCTTGGTGACAAATGATACCGTGAATTCTCTCTGCTTTGTTGAAAGCTACCTTTACCTTTATTTCCTTCATTTATTTCAATGTTACCTTTATGGGTGCGCACTTTTATGTAATCATGTATTAATTAAGGTGCAGTTTTCATATTACTAGTCTCTTAGAATTCTTTCGTGCAAGCTAGTGTGGTCTCTGATTTGCACTTGTGTCACAGTTCCTGACCTTCAAAAAGGCTTGCATAAATTGAACACCAAGATTTATAGTGGTTCCTAAATTATTTTGTAACTGTCACACCGGAAGCACAAGTTGGGATAGTCGTCTCATATTTGCAAATAGGAAACTCAAAGAAAAGCAAACGTCAAAAGAAATAGAGTGCTAGAATGTATACATTGTCAGTGCTTACTTTGGTTTCCTTTTGTGTTTCCCATATTGCTGGAGTTGTGCTTGTCTTTAGACCAACAGGTATTAGTTTCTGCATCATCTTTTGGTATTTAATGATCCCCTATTCACTTAACACAAGTGAGATTAGGGATGCCATAAGCATTTTCTTTCTATTTTCGACACTGTAGTCAGCAACTATCAGGAGCAATGCAGTATCCACTCGTTTATTGAAAGTGGGAAATGGGTGAAAGCTGTGAAAATGAAGATTAGGTTTATACTGAGCTTAGAGGCACATGACAGGTATCATAAGCAATTTGGTGATGGCATAAGCGCCAGACTGCCCATACGAGGCAAAATGTGACAAAACGCATGCATGATCGCAGTTCTTTACTCGTCCCTGAAAGCCTTTATAGTCATTGAGAGTTCAGGGGAAGCTCCTTTCACCGTTTATTATGTTAGCATAGACAACGCCGGGGAGGGCTCACTTCTTTGCCAGCTTTCGCTCTGCGAAAGTGGAAAGAAATGGGAGGAGTTTCCCTGTACTCTTATCCTGTCACACTGATGAGTGTGGTGAATGCGCTTGTGTAGAATACCGAATCGAATGGTACAATGATGTGCTTTAACACTCATCTGTACGTGTGAAAACAAGACAGTGCCATACTGATATTCACTCTGTGTGGTCCAGTGTACTCTGCAACAGCAAATATGCCATGCCCCTCTAAGTACACATGTCACCATATGTTGCGCAGTACCGTAAATGTAATACTCGTTAGGCTATTATATTTCTACTTTGATAAGTTCCATATCAATATCAGAATTATATAAAACATTTATTTTTAATTCTTGGGGTGCGCTTCGTTGCAATGCACATCTGTTGTGTGGTGAAGTAGGCATTGTGAAAACATCTATTTTAGTTTTTTTGACTTCACATCCTAATGCAATACAATACAGTACATTACATTACAATTCAGTACATATTATTACGTATTTTGTACATTTTACTGTTTAATTCCTACACAAGCCAAGAAGACTTGTGCGTGGAACAAGGCAGTAGCGGTACCGGGAAAACAACGAGAACACGTTTTGAAAGTTGAACAAAGTAAGCAAAACAGAGAAAAACACAATTCTAGTATTATTTTACACACGCAGCTACCAAAGCCTGGATTTGAGCGTTATGTGTCACTGTGCATACTAAGGATTTGGTGGAATCCTATCGGTTTGTATAGATACCGGCTTTCATATACTAAGCAAGTTTTAAAAAGTTCATTGAAATGACTTTTTCCCTAGTATGTTTTTAACTTTTTTATTATGCATTATTATGGACATTTTGAGGGTTTAGGAGATTTTGTCCCAATGTTTTTTTCGAGTCACTCATTGAATAGCTTCGGCACGTAATTTTTTGTCGCCTCTCCGCATTTTTTTTTATATAGATAAGCTGGGTTCAGCTGACGTACTGGGAATCGCGGATGCATCACAGTAAAAAGGTGGGGAGCTTTCGAAGGAAAGGAGGCAAGGAACAGGCCACTATATTTTCAGAATTTGGTGCCGAAAAGCAGGATTTTGCTTCCCACCCTCGCGTACAAGTTTTATTTTTTCGGCCCCTACGCGATACGCGATTAGTAAAATACCAATCTAAAATCATTTATCCCAGCCCAGAATTATATTTCATGGTAGCTTTAACTACAATATTATAATCACGCGGTTCGTGGACACCATATAATGCCACTACTCTGGGCAGCTCACACCAAAATTCTTTCACTGGCGGTGATTATTTGAAGTCACGCATTTGCATCTGCCCTTAAGCAGATGTAAATGCGTGACATAAAAAAAAATATTGTAATTACTAGAGCTCTAAAAACCGTGACACCTGGTGTGTACACTATGTGACCTAAGATCCTTTCAGATCAAGAGTGACCTACCTGTTTTAAAATTCGTGTCCTAACCCTTAAAATGAAGAAAAACAGAGCGTTGCCTATTAGCGTTATCACGTTCCTTACTTTGTGATTCGTTCTTTGGCATTCTTATCGCTGAAGGACGCAGTCTTATTGGCTGCGGGGCAATAGTAAGGTGGTCATGCTCGGTCCTCGTCAAGCCCTGGGTTCCGTAAACTTGGAATGACTCTATGAGCATACAGAGTCGGCCGCACCCTTGCGCGTTTAGTTCTCCGCATCTGGATTTCTGTATCCTTCTTCGACAGCGCCCTAGGTTATGGACCAGCACAGCCCCTTAGATAGCAAAACCATAACGCTGCGTTTTTTGTTTTTGTTTTTACAACACTTACACGGGGTTAGCGCGAGGCAGAAAGTGGATACGAGAGACGCGCCAGCGTTCAGTAGGGACTGGCGCTGGCGTTTGGCCTGACGTCGTCTCCGGTATGCCGACGTAAGGAATTCGGTACAGTATGTCCTTTTGTTAGCGTGTTGGAAAGACGCCTGTGTTCGAACGGGAGCGAAACATTTGGTATGCAAGTGACTGACCAGTGATTTCCCTACACACCCCTAAAGGGGGGGGGGTGTACACCCTCCCCTCTTGTTTTTATGAAGGCACCCCCTTAATTCGCAACGACTCCTCTATTCTCAATGCCCCCCCCCCCCTCCAACCTCCCCCCCCCTAAAATTTAGACACACCCCCTAATTTCAATTCCTGGGAAACCCCTGTGACTGACTTTCCGCGCCAAGGACACGAAGATCTATACATATTTTTTAAAAAAAGGTGGACATGTCGGGTTCATGAGCCTCGACGCTTCGCCTGAGGAGTCCCATTCACGAAACAGTAAGGATACAAAGAGCGCACTGGTTTACCTTGAACGTCGCCCACGTTCCCCTGAGAAACACGCCGCGACCAAACGGAATGACCTTTTAAAGGGAGGTTCGCAGGAGCAACGCATCAACGCGGGAGAGGGGAATGCCTGTCATGAGCGTTAACTGTCGTCCTGGTTCTCTTGCGGTCTCGAGAAAACGCAGATATACGCAGGTTCGGTGGACCCCTACCGGTGCCAAGTTGCTCGCTCACCCGAGAAGCAGACGGAAAGAAGCGATTGTTGTTGATTTTTTCGCTTTTATTTTTCAGTTTAAGCTGCCTGAGACACACGGTCTTGGTAACTTACTTTCAAAAAGTAATTCGTTACACTTGCTATAAGATAAATGAAGCGAAGTTACAGTTACCGCAACGAAAAAGCAATTCGTTACCGTTACAGTTACTGCTAAAAAGTAACGACGTTACTTTTGACTTACTTTTCGTAAGTCAACATACCAAAAAAGAAGTAAAATATCACATAAAAAAAGTAATAAACTTTTTTTTTTTGGTGGGGAGAACCACCAAAAAAAGTAAAGTTTATCACTCGTAACAATGCACATAAAATCTCACTGCGGGAATGTTCTAATGGAAACACTAAGTGTTTTTCGTCCCCACCAGAGGTGGCAGATCGTTTTGCAGACTATTTTAGCCAATGCTACACAGTTGGTCAGCCAACTATTCAGCCTATTGACATGGAAGTAAACTGCGAAGATATTTTATCGGGCTTTAGAGTAGATACGGTTGAAATTGAAGAAGGTATCAGAAACATTAAACCGAAGTTATCTACTGGAGTAGATTGTATTCCGAGCTTTATAATCAAAAGTTGTAAAAGTGTTGTACACGTTCCTCAAAAAAACAACAACAACAACAACAACAACGAAATCTTGTTTTTCTTTTTTGATTTTTGGAACGCGTTCCGCTACAAGTTCCATTTGTTTAAAAGGAACTCGTTCCCGTTACAGTCTAAAAAATGAAACGTACCGTTACATATACGTTACATTTGTATTTTGCTGATTACCCCATATTCAATTAGATCAAACAGTTGTTTTTGTAGTTTTTTATTAATCCCATCAAATGGCAACATACGAATTTGAATGCCGTGATGTTCGCATCACGACAGAAGAAAACAAGCGGAAGCAAGGTTTCATTTGTTGATGTATTCACGTTTAAAAATCTCAGCTTTGGGCCATATTCATCTTTGTGGTGAGCGATTCAGACGAGCCAGATGTACGGTTACCCCACATTGCACGAGTGTTTTACAACAACCTCACATGTTTCAATCTAACAAAGTTCCTTGTTCGAACTTAACAACACTTGCTTCTCGATGTTTCTGTGCGGAAGACAAGCAAGTGGAGAAGAGGGTAGGGTTTTGGAAGGCCAGTCTTAAAAGCTGCCAGTCCTTCGTGAAGGTTAGATTCGTTGTTCTGTTTCAAGGTGGGGGACAAGGGAGAAGGAATGAAGGTTAATTTTTGTGTATATTTTAAGTGACCAATATTCGGGATACAAGGTCGCGTTTGATTTCTGGAAACCTGTTGTTCTGTTGTCACTGTAGGTCTCTTTCTGAAAGTTCAGTGATGGTTGCAGTCGGCCTTTGATTTCTGGGTGTATGAGGATTCGTGGAAGCAAAGAAAGTAACTGAGTTTGAGACGTCCCTCTTTCTGTGTCTTTCCCTTCCACTAAAAGTTTTTTTTTTTTACCGCAGTCTCGGGCATTGAAAAAAAAAATGTATTAATGTTTATTAGCTTTTCTGCACCCAACTGTTACCAAGGAAAACCTCACAAAATAAACCCTAAAGCGCCGTCCACACACTTGCAACGGAGTACGACCGAGAGAGACAAGAACGGTTTTTAAGCCTCTTGCGACGTCTTAGGACGAGCTCCGCAGCAGCGTCTCCAGTCCTAAGACGTCGCAATAAGCTTAAAACCGTGTCTCGGTCGCTCCAACTCGGTTGCAAATGTGTGAACGGGCGCCGTTCACACACTTGCAACCGCGTACGACTCAGCGAGACAATACCAGTTTTTAAGCCTCTTACGACGGCGTAGGACCAGATGCGCTGCTGCGGAGCTGGTCCTTCGCCGTCATAAGTTGCTTAAAAACAGGTTTTGTCTCTCACAGTCGTACGCGGTTGCACCAGTGTGCCTTAAGATAAGAAACGAAAAAGTTAACGAGACCCTGCTCTTCGAATGATATTGTTTTATAACATTTTAGAAATTCTCTCTTCAAAATAAATAAAAAATTACCCCACTTGACGAAAAAAGGAACGCCGTTCCTTCTTCCGTTCCAGTAAAAACGTAACGAGTTCCCGTTCCAGTTGCACCGATGCAAAATGAAACGGCGGCGTTCCTTCGTTCCCCCGAAAAGGAACACGTTCCAGGAACGTCGATCCTTGGAACGCCGTTCCGTACAACACTGGGTTGTGGTGAGCAGAATGTAAGGGCGCAAGTGAGCTGGTGTATATTAAACATTTTAGTGAAAAACCCGAGACATGAGGTAATGACAGAGGACGACAAGGAGAGAAGGAGAACGTTGAGACGTTCTCCTTCTCTTCCTTGTCGTCGTCTGTCATTACCTCAGTCTCGGGTTTTTCACTAAAAGGTTGTGGTGACTTGTTTGCAGCGATTTTAAAACACATTTTCAACCTGTCACTTCGCTCTGGTTTGTTCCCATCGTTATACAAGAAAGCGGTTTCTCGTGCCAATATTAAAGGGGGCGATTCATCAGTTGTCAGAAATTATCGACCTGTTTCTTTATTGTGCGGCTTTTCTAAGGTGTTTGAGAAAGTTATACATAAATGAAGAAATCATTACTTTTATCTTTTATCAAAAATTAACGACTTCGCAGCCAGTGGCGTAACTAGATGTGACGGCGCCCATGGCAAATGAAATTCGCGCTCCCATAGCCCATGGCAAATGAAATTTCGCGCCCCTCGCGTAGCCCCGCTGCCGTTTTTTTCCATAGGGCACATGTTGGGTAAACTCGGCTTGGCGCCCCCTCCCAAGTGGCGCCCGGGGCACTGTACCCCCTGCGCCCCCCCCCCCCTAGTTACGCCACTGTTCGCAGCACGGATTCATTAAGGGACGGTCAGTTGAAAGGAACTTGTGCACTTTTTTACATTTCGCTGCACCAATTGTTAAGAACACGGGACAGGTAGATGCTATTTATTTTGATATGTCTTAAGCGTTCGATAAAGTTGATCATGAGCTATTGCTCCACAAATTATCGTTATACGGTTGTTGTTCTGAACTACTTCGCTGGTTTCAAAGCTACTTGTCATGTCGCACGAATCATGTCCGAATTTCTAGTGTCCCTTCTAAACTTATAAACGCTATGCAGTTATCACAAAGAATACGAGTTGGGGGATTGGTGGCCGAGTGGGCTAGCGCACACCAGCTCGGAGCCCATGGAGCCAAAGCTCGCGCTGCAGAACCCCAAAATCCTGGGCTCAACCCCCCCCCCCCCCCCAATCTGGATGAGCATCGTACCGGCATGCGGTCGTGTATCACTAGCGCGTGGTGCAAAGACCATGGGCTAGCGGTTGTACTGCACTGGCTATATTGCTGAGGCAGACTAACACAAACAAAAAAGAATACCAGTGAAAACAATAGTGGAAGTACTTGATAATAAAATCCAGAATGTTGATCACCAGGCAAGCCTGGCAAAATAACTGAAAAAAAACGACCTGTGAAATGAAAAAAAAAGTGGCAAATTGCTAGGCAGTTACGTTGCATACGTTTAAACGTTCCAGCATCACAAACGTTTAGCGATACTCTCAGTTTCCCGTATGCAGGGCTGACAAACCTGGCGATATTCCAGAGCCTTCCATGTTCTCGAGCTCCCCTCCCTCATTGCGCACAGGCAACACTTCCTAGATCGGAAAACCTACGTGCTTTCCTGTGTCACTAAAGAACGCAACCGTAGGCTATAGATTGGACACGACTGCGGCGTCAGCGTTCGGCTAGGAGTCGTGGCCAATCAGGGAGGGCTGTTCAACACTATAGTCCGTTGCAACCTAAGAACGAAGGGCGAGGGTAAGACGGGCCGGGAGGAGGAAGCAGACGGAACGCTGGAGAAGCGAGGGGAAACCTCCTTCTCTCTCTAGCGTTCCGTCTGCTTCCTCCTCCCCGGCTCGGCTACCTCGCCCTTCGTTCTAGGTTGCAACGGACCTAGAGCGCACGACACTTGAGCGCCGACATTAGAGCGCCAACAGTAGAGCGCCGCGACGTTAGAACGCGCGACACTAGAGCGCCGCGACGTTAGAGCGCGCGACTCGAGAGCGCGGCGACGTTAGCCCGCGCGACTCAAGAGCGCTGCGACGTTACAGCGCGCGACTCGAGAGCGCAGCGATATTAGCTCGCGTGTAAGTACTTAGAGCGCCCGTCACGAGAGCGCACAACCAGTCCACCGTGAGTGGCCCGACCGGACCGACCAGTTGTTCGATAATCGCCTGTTTTATGTAAAATTGGCGGGGATTTATGCCGCGGAATTTACCAAGAACATTGAGAAATGAGTTGACTAAATGTTTGCGTGTGACAAAGCAACAAGTGTTACAAAAAGCTAACAGAAAAAAAAGAAGAATACCTGTAGACTGCATTTTTGCAGAAAAAAAACAAACAAACATTGCAGCTGACCTAGCCTAGGTCAGCTGCAATGTTTTCTCTAATTCTTTTAACTTTTTCTCTAACGTTTTCTAAATCAAAGAACTAATAAAGGCTTCATTATTTCTTTGATTTTGTATATCACAAATTTTCAGGGGAGGTTTTCCTGTGTCCGTTAGAAGGCTAGAAAGATCTGCAAGCGATAAAATTGCGCTGAGCTTTCCTTCGATGAGTTTTTCTGGCACTTCTTAGCGGTGATCTTTCTGCATTACGGACATGGACGTCAGAATACCATTTAAACTTATGCGAGGGATGTCTAAATAGCAACCAAATAGATTGGAGTCCAAATGCCTGTCAAGAATAGACCAAAAATAGCAAAAAGTAAACTATCTATAGTATATCCGAGAGGCGCACCGCAGCACTGTGAAGAAATCTTAAACTCGCTGCTCCACTGAATTGCAACCTTTCCCAGTACCTATATGCCCCAGCCTACTCCCCTGCCCCTTTTCTCTCCGATGTCAGTAAACAATTGGTTCGAGAGAGTCGTGCCCTTTTTATTTTTATTTTTTATTAAAGGCATATTCTATAAATCAGAAATCACCAATGCTTCAATCCGATGAGTCGCACAGTTTGGTTCTGTCTGTGGAGCCGCGGGTGCATCACACATTTTTCGGTGTTTCCTCAAATAGGGTGCGCTCTCGAGTCGCGCGCTCAACTGGTCATGCGCTCTCGTCTAGTGCGCTCTAGTGTCGAGCGCGCTAATGTCGCAGCGCCCTCGTGTCGCGCGCTCTAACGTCGGCGCTCTAGTGTCGCGCGCTCTAAAGGCGCTCTCCCACCAGGGAGAACACGGCTCCTAGCCGAACGCTGATACCGTAGTCGTGCCCAATCTCTGGCCTACGGTGATCTTCTTTAGTGACGCAGGAAAATTCAGAACTTAGGCTATCTTATCTAGAAGGTGCTGGCACAGGTGGTCGAGTTCCTCTTCACCTACCTCATTCCTCCTCGCTTACCCCACTGGTCACGTGACCTCCCCGGTTAACTAATCAGCATCTAGCCTCGCGGCCATGCTAATCAGGCTTCACATATCAGTGGGATCGGTGGCTGAGTGGGCTAGCGCACACCAGCTCGGAGCACGTGGAGCGAAAGCTCGCGCTGCAGAACCCAGGGATCCTGGGTTCAATCCCCATCCCTGCCCGTTTCGATCTGAATGAGCATCGTACCGGCGTGCGGTCGTGTATCACTACTGCGTGGTGCACGTTAAAGACCCCAGGCTAGCGGTTGTACTGGACTCGCTGAATTGCTCATCTACAGCGAGTGAGTCGTCGCAACTTTAAATGGCTGACCAACTACACGCTGTATAAATATCCCCACAACCCAATTCACATATCAGGCTTCAATAAATGCTGAGAACCTAGCCAAAAAACGTTGCACGTAAAATAAAATATTTTCACAGGAGTTGGAATTTTGGGAGCTTCGGGCAGTTGTGGATAGTGCTCACAATTTAAAATACAAAGAAAAAAAAACGTGGAAGCTAAGAGCAAATTAGAACTTGATGAGCATTGTAGTTCAACAGCTGGCTGAAAACGAGTTTTCTGGGCCGACAAATGAAAACACTGAAGCAATGCATAGGTTGGGCTCAGAGGAGGTGAAAATTACACCTATTATTGTAAGGTTCATGAAACAAAGCGTTCGAAACTCGTGGATAACGGAACGCACGACCCTTAGAGATGAAAATGTTTTCATCAGCAAAAAGTTTAAAAAGGTGTCTTATCAGTTTATCTATATATTTTTGATAAGATCTGATGAATCACAGGGAGGATTGGGTTAAAGCAATAACAACAAAAATAAAATTAAAAGAGTTATAAAAATTATTACAAAGGACAGTTTTTAACAAGTCAGTGTCGATAATTGAGGCGATAGAGGTGGGGATTTTGCTCCAGTCGATCGAAGTCTTCGAGGTAAAGAAACCAAAGTACAATTTGGTGCGGGAGAGGCACGCCAACTTTAAACTGGTGGTCGCTGCGGGATTAAATGCACGATTATGGCAGAACGATGAGATGCGCTAAGGGTCGGGTTAGAATGGTAAATCTTATGAAATGGAGTACACGAAGGCGAGAAATGTTACGGCGCAATAGAAATTCAGGAGACTTTAGATTAGGTTTCATTAAACTATCACTGGCAGTACGTAAATAGTCGAAAAAATTAAAACGCACAGAACTATTTTTGTGGAATACTAAAAATTGTACTGAAGAAAAGAACTATAACTTTGAATGGGTGAAAAACGCAAAATGTTTGTCCCGGAGAAAGAGGAGACGGGTACCATTGGAGTAGAAATCAGCTACAGTTTTAGTAAACTTCACTAGCTATGGCAACGTCGTTTCAGTGATTTGAAGAATGAGACGTTCAAGTCCATACCACTCAAAAGGATTGGGGTGAAAAAAATTAAGTTAGATTTGCTTCGCAATAACATTCGAGCCTTGTTCAAACACTGGGACGAGTTAGTTGTTTATTTAAATAATAAAGTAGATAAATAAGATGTATTTTTCCTAACTGTGATAAACGTAGGAGATTTTTAGCACCATCCTATGTTCTGCTGACTGATTTCACTTTCTTTTGTGAAGAGTCGATAAACGTGTTGCGAGTTTACTACTCTCTATTATGAACACTCGGTTACCCACACCCTTCGAAGTTTCCTGGAGCCATTCGGAAACTTGAGTCATTTTAGTGTCTACGCAAGAGCTGTCATTTGCCATTTTGTGCGCATATGGGCCACCAAATCCCGATCTGTATTTATTCTATGAGTACATAGAGCTAGAACAGTTTTAGGTGTATATCAATAACAGCCATACTGTTCTTGTCGACGACATTAATATTTATACAATGAATTCGTCGAAATATGGTGTTACTGATTTTATTAACTTATTACCCTAGTGAAGAAATTCATTTGTATGAGAAATTTCTTGTGTTCAATAAACACATATGAATCATACAAGTTATATCAAAACATATAAGAACCATATAAGAACTATACAAGAAATATATAAGAACTATAAAAGATATATAAGAACCAAATAGGAAACCTATAAGAAACTTCTCAAAAGTTTCCTATATGGTGCTTGTATGTTCATAATGTCTTGTATAGTTCTTATATAGTTCTCATGTGGTTCTTATATGTTCTTATATATCTTGTATGATTCATATGTGTCTATTGGACACAGAAATTTCTTATACATATGAGAATTTTCAATAGAGTATTTGGCCGTGGCCTAAAGAAGTGAATAAGAATTTCACACGAGCAATGTATCTGGGAAATTGAATTCCAAACTCCTGTTTGTGATGTCACTCGAGGTTCTGCCGGTAGTTAAAATTTTACCTGAGGCAAAGGGCATTGGAACATCACAATCAACAAACATCTTTTGGGGATATATGTTGCTGCTTGTTGCAATCCTACGGAGACTTCGAGGCAGCTAACGGATGTAATCGGCCGTATCCACGAATGCAGAGGGCTCTGGAGTGAGTTTGATAGAGCATAGTCTTTGGGCAGGAAAGATACTCACAAGATGTAACATTAGTTTGAATACTGAAACAGTGTCACATGATTTCCAGATCAATGAGGCGAAGTAAGGGTTGAAAAATGTTAGAACTAATCAACTTACTTCACACATGAAGGTGAAAATGATATTCTTCGAACAGCAACGCAACTTAAACAACAATACGCATAAGTAATTGGTAGCACTGGCAAAAATCATGCAAAATAGGAAATGTGTGATGCTTAAGGCATGCAAACGCTAAAAACAGCAGTGTCGACTTGATAAACTAGCATGAAATCACACACTAGAAAACATCTGGTCGTAAAAAAAAAAGACTCATACAAGTTGTTCGGCTTGCACAAAGTTTTCACTCTGGAAAGTTCCCTTAAGGACGTCCTAAAATGGTTGTTCGTGAAAATCCTAGAAGGGACTCTTTTAAGCTCCTTTTTTGATGCGAAGGAGTTCTTGATCGCCAGTTACCCTTTTAGCTCGCCAGGGGGCGATAGTGCTTAAGGCTAAACAGTTCTTTACGAGCTGAAAAAGTCTTGGAGCGTCAAAAACACTTTCAAGAACAGATTTTCTTTTTTTTAGAGTGCAGGTATTTTTGTTGTTTTGAAGCCGGTGCTATTACGTCACCACACAAGTGAACGAGCCTTCTCTCCTAGGACGTCCACAATCAGGTTATCACCATGACATGTGACTGCACTGTCACAGTAAGAATGACACTTCACATGTGAGATGATCCTTCTCCGCCCCTGGGGGTGTATGTCTCCGATGCCATGTTTGTCAATGAACCTCAAGATCACGACCACCGGCATCTATACCGCGCAAGAAAGGACCATGCGTCCCAGAAGCCGGCTTCCAGCCCAATAATAATAACCCACGTTCCGCCGATTTCGTCAGAGTGGGTTTGGTCGACGCGATCCGGCGCGGACCTGCAGTCAGTACCGCTAGAAAATGAGGAGCGAGGGTCATTTGTGTTGATTACGATCGCCAAGTGGAAGACATGTGCTTAAGAAAATGTGATCCAGGCACACGCCAGAACGGCCCGTGGAATTTTGACATAAAACGCAGCGTACTGAATCCCCAACGGTAGGGCTGGGAATGAAAAGGCACAATGCAGTGTGAAAATGTAACCGACCCAGGCTATTGGAATGGGATAGTTGTGAAATAAAAGCAGTTGCAAACGAATTGCATTACTTCTAACAGATAAAGGGTTCAGAAAACGATGTTTGTTGATTATGAACGTAAGTACCTTAATACAACATAAAAGTGGCTACAAGCCATGCTGGGATCTTAGAAGGGATCTTTTTGGCTGTCATAGCTTGGCTTAGTGTCGAACACAGATGGAATTTCTTCACATCTTATTTTTTATTTTTTAGAAATTTAACTTGACAACTTACTTAATCATGCGGTCGAAGTTAGTCAGTGTAGATTTACAATTCCGTGTGTAGATATTTTCTTGGTCGTGTAGATGCTGCACACATGGGGCTCCAGGCTAGTGTTGCATTTGGGGTGGAGTTCTACCTTCGTTGGAAAACTTAAGAATTTATTTGGGCGATACTGTCCGTTTGGTGTTTGCACGATGACAGAACGAGGTTGTTCTAAGAGGTGTACGACTGTTTATTAAATTCAAGGTTTAGCACTTTCTCAACTCGAATGCGATAATCAAGGGTTATTGTAGGAGCATGACTGATGTGCTGCTCTGCGTACGTATTTTCCGGCTTTTGTTCGTGACGTAACATATCCGATACTCTCATGATTACTTCAGGATGAGAAGCATGTTATGCATGGGGACTGGAGTTCTTGTGCCTTATACTCTCTGTGCTGGTGAGTCTAGTCCTCATTAACAGACAATTTTATTAGTAGGTATCTTGCTGTTGTCACGGCTTGTTCGCAAGACAAAGTATCTGCGGATATCTCGAACTTGAAATGACATGATTCAATTCCCACTCGTACAAGCTCGAGTCTGAATGATCAATAGAATTTTTTCGCTTCGCTGAGCTCTGTTGTGGTGCTTGACCATCCCTCTTTCGTGGTTTGGATATCTTCCTGGAAGCCTTTTTTCTTGGGCCGCGTCTTTTTTAAAGTATTTTTCTTTGTTTCGGCTGGTCTGAGTACAATTTCCGGCATTTGAGTGTCTTTTGGTTACGCACCTGCTGATTCGTTCTAGGTGCACTTTTCTCTCAATAGATCTGCAATCGCGAGTTTGGTTCCCTTCTTGTAGACTATAGTCGTTGCGTACTGTTGCACATCGAAAAGGAGTATTAGCAGGCGAGAAAAGACTTTCCTCGGCGACTTTCTTTTAATACTCTATTTTCTTGCGGTCTGTGTATGGTTAGTAGCGGCTTCCCATAGATGTATTATTACAATTTCCGGAAGCCATAGAGGGTCTCTAAAGCCCTAATAATTATCCATTGGTAGCTCCGTTGCTCTTCAGTCACTGCAGGTGACGCCTAGGCAACAGGCTTTTCTTCTTGCAGAACAGCTCCCAGGGCTCTGGAGCTTGCGCCAACTGAGGTGGCCATGGCACAGTTAACGTTGTAGTATGCTAATGTTCGTGTGCTTTTCAATGCTTTATTGATTTTGATGAGTGCCTGGCTTTGTTGATTCGTCCATGGGTGCTCCCTGTCTTTGGTCTCGTACTTTCTTAATGTTTTTGAGTAACAGATTAGGCATCTGGAGGTACCGCACCATTCCTAGAATTCTGTGTAACTCTGTCTTGCTTCGTGGTTCCCCCAACTAGTCAATGGCGACTACCTTCTTTTGATCGGTCTTGAGCTCTTTCGTAGTTATGTTCTTAATCAAGACACTTGACAGCGGCCTCATCGTCAAGTGTCTTGACGACTAGCTAAGGTTTGCACGAGTTTTTTTTTCAAGGCCGCCATGACTTGTCTTGTCTATTCTTGTACCAGATCGCTTGCTTCGCCATACACCGGGATATCGCTCATGGAATTGACAGCATTAGCTACTGAAAGACCTTTGTGGAGCCATTCCTATGCTACATGGAAGTTTCTTGAGCAGTACGTGCCACCACAGGGTGCAGAAAGCAAGATATTTTTGTGTGCTCTGGCATATTCATTTTCCAAAACCCTTTATTTAGGTTTATCGGGGTAAGCCTCTGGGCTCCTCTGACATAGACGACACTTTTTTCTTGAGGTTTAGTGGGTAGTTTCGTCTTTACACACCCTTGATCAGTTCTACTGGGTCAAAACTAATCCTGATCATTTCTCGCTGCAGTACCCGAAACATTTCGCTGCAAAATGGAGTCAAGCTTTTCTTTGACTTCTTCCGTGAATTGCGTAGGTGACTCTTCGTGATGGATTGCTATCTAAACAACTGCTTACTTGTTTCTTGTATCGGCCTCACATTCGAAACCCCTTAGGCATCCGATGCGCTGAAGTATTTCTTCATCTTTTGCTGCATGAATTCTGTGCACTTTTTTCGTAAAGTTGAGCAGTTCGCATGCATACTAAGCAAACATTAGCGTAACCTCTGAATCCACAATATGAATTTGATCTTCGCTGGCTGCCTCCAAAGCAATCACAAGATTCACTTGAATCTTGTGATTGCTGTACGTGTCAATTTTTTGACAGGCAATGGAAACACATCTAGTCCCACTGCTTGGATTGATTATCTAATGTTTACTCTTAAGTGTCCAGCTTCGCCGCAACACTGGCTCTAAATTTAAACTGTAGTTTTTGCCACCTTGTCTTGCTTGTCTCTCTCTCCCCTCTGACACATACACATCTTCTCTTGCGTCCTCTTGGTCGTCCATGGCATGGGCTTTGTTCTATGCTGTGTTGCTGTTTGGTAGGCACATTGCGGCAGTTCTTTATTCTGGAGCTTATGGTAGGATTTGCCGTATGAGGCATCTTTCCTAGGCCTGTGAGATTCTCTACAAAACTGCATGCTTTTCTTATTGTTCCCGACCTATTTGTTTCTTTGTATTTCGTCTCCAGGGCATTTTTTTTCTTGGTGTTTTTTTGGTTATCTTTACGACAGCGTCGACAGTCTCCGTGTTTGTTTGATATTTCATTGAGCTGTTGGGACGCTTGCCCGTATGCTTTATAGAGTTTCATGACTTTCTGAACGTCGACTGTCGTATCGCTCAGTAGGCTTTTTATAAGACTTTTGTTAGTTAGGCCATGGTTACGCCAACGATAATGTGGTCTCTTATAGGGGATTCCCTTGGTGGGTTTGAAGCTGTTTTGGTGCGTTTTTTATATTTACTTGGGCGAGCAAGTGCGCGATCAAATCTACCACACTAAAGGCGCTCGCATGGGAGCGCTTTTTGATGGTTCCAAATCCACCAAGGGGATTCCCCATTAGTAGATAATCGGACCGCACAAAAAACCGGCTTTTTTTTGTTGCTTGCAGTCGTGCGGTTCGGAGAAACTCTTTGAAGGTTTTGGTTTCCCTCTGCTTCATTTGGTTAAACATGTATATATTTTTCTTTGGCGTTGGCCTTCGGGTGTTCTTGAAACTCTTGCTTGAGGATGTTGAAGTTATTATATTCTTCTTTGTTCAAGGAAAGCGTTCAAGGAAAACGATATTCAGTTGGAATGTTTTTCACTTTACACGAGCTTACTAGCGCAAGGGGGACCCCAGTATACTCGCACGGAACGCCATTTACCAAGAAACCTCTTTGTTTTGGTGTAATTTCAAGAATAAATACAAGCGTTTTCTTTTAATCTCTCCTTCGCAAAACGTGATGACGTGGTTTGGAGGTAGCAATGTTCTTATAGTCCCTCCTTGACAATATTTGAATGCGCCTCATAATTTGGACAAGAGCTAGCATTGCGTGAGCACTCGATTGGGCTCGTGGTAATCAATAGCTCGAAAAGTAATCGGGTAGTAACCCGTGTACAATCGTTTCAATGACGACAACAGCCGAACCTTAACCCTGTCTAGATCCCAGCATGTGTCCTGTGCTTTGCCAACCCCAGCACGTGGATATGATAAACATTGGCGGCATATGATCGTCTCCATGGAGGTCATGTGGCCGCTTGTTCTGACTGAAAGTTGAAGAGAAAAAGCTGCTTGTTTTCCTTTAATTTTGTTTATGCGACTTCCATTACGTGAGGAGAAAAACTAAAACGTGTTTCACAGGTTATGAACGCCAGGGATTCATCCTAAATAATATTTACGCAAAGCACAAGAATCGTTGCACCGCCCATTTAAGACGTGTTTTCCGTCTCTACTAACGATCGCCATGAAGTTTGCAATTTGTACCTCTGGAGGTCTCCTGTAAAGCTGGTTCCCAATGGCGTACCACTCGTAGCTTTGCAGTCAGGCTTCCTAAATGTTGGGCAACTGGGAAGACAGGAAGCGGCTTTAGTGTCTTTAAGTTGTGCAGTGATGTAACTACGCCGCCATTTGCGTCAACCCACGCCAAAGTGCTTACCCTGCTACGTATTGTTACATTTCGCCAAAATAGAATGAATTTGCGCCAACATTGCGCCAAAACGTAATTTCACATTACTACGGTAGCTTGTGCGAATTTTCGAGAATTTTCTATTATCGCCTCAAATAACCAGCTACTCGATTTGACATCTCTGTCAAAGGCTGACAGTACTCAGAGGTCTCAGAATATTTATGATGTTCGTGGTTTGTACTGACGGGTTAGTTAGCTCCGATGAGTTCGCTTCTCGCTTTGCTTCGGTGCATTGTAGTGAAACGACAACCGCGGCGTTGGTATCGCGATATTGTGTATTTTGCTTCGCCCCAGCTCACCCGCGTGCTAACGGACAGTCACTCTTACAGAGCAGTATGCCGCACACAAAATGTCGGGTGCATTAAAAAAAAAAAAAAAAAAAATATATATATATATATATATATATATATATATATATATATATATATATATATATATATATATATCCTTGTGTAATTGTAATTGTGTTGCGTGTATGTCTATACAGCCGCAAATTAGTCAGTCCCAATGGGCGTCTGGTGTCTGGGCTGTGGATGAGGAATTTAGCCAATGCAGTACAACCTATAGCAAGGGGTCTTTAACGTTCACCAAGCAATATCCATGGATACACGACCACACGCCGGTACGATGCTCATCCAGATCGAAACAGGCAGGGGTGGGTTCTGCAGCGCGAGCTTTCGGTCCACGTGCTCCGAGCAGGCGTGCGCAACTGACTTTGCAGGCAGCAGGTGCTAGCGCTTATCTTCGGGGACTACCCCAACACGAAGCCCGGTCTCGGACAGCGCGCCAGTGATAAGGTGGTCGTTGTTCCTTCAGAGCACGCCTCAGAGTGCTGCGAGCGCCACGCCCGGGCGCGTTGTTTCGTTGTCTGTTTTTTACATTTCGCGGGCTTTTTTTTTAGGCTGACAAAAGAAGCGCTCCAAGCGTATCATCTAGGAAACACCTTAATTGGGCGTTTCTCAATGCGCTCTACTACTTTCCAGTGCACACCTCGGCTCATAAACCAATAATTAAAACATTAGCTGATCAGTTTTAATTACCTAATTAACTAGGTGCACTGACAAACATTGTGCACTTTCCGAAGACGCTTTCTAATAACATCCAGTTGGTTTCACACTCGCAGAGTGTACCGTTTTGTTTTTTTGTAAAGTTCGGTGCAAGTTATCTGGGACACCCTGCGTGTGTATATATATCTATATCTATATATTCTGTGACGGTTAACATTGTCACGAATGACAAACGAGGAGGCGGCGAATCACTGGAGAAACTACACGTTTAATGGGGCGAACTTGTACCCAAAACAAAATCGTTAAAGGTTAGCATTGAAAGCGTCGCAGTCGACGAAACAGCAGGATGGAGCGCTGGACCGGGACTTGCTCCGGATCGCCACGCGGAGTCCCTTATGTGCACACGTGGGCTTCTGGAACAATCGGCGTCGAAAGTTCGGCGCGTAGAGCATTCGGAGCTCGGTAAGCTGAACTCCATGGACGATATGCTGCGAATAACCGACGAATTTTGGCCGGCGGCATTTGCTCTGCGCGTGGAATCAACACAGTGGCTGCTAGCGTCGCGCGCAAAACGAGCGTGCTGTCGGGCGGCGTTCGCCAGTTATTCGTCGCATAATTCGCTCCATGGAGTTCCAGCCTCATAACCAGAATTCTCAATACACCAGAAGGCGACATTCGCAGAAATAACACAAAAGTGCGTCCGCTCCCAGGCCGATAACCTCGGCTCTTAAAGGAGCGAGTGCAACGATATTGAATTGGAATGTTTTTCACTTTACACGAGCTTACTGGCACTAGTGGGACTCAAGGATACTCGCACGCAACGCCACTGGCCAAGAAACTCCTTTGTTGCGGTGTAATTTCAAGGACAAAAGCGATCATTTTCATTCAATCTCTCCTTTGCAAAATTTGATGACGTAACGTGGGGACCGCAGTACACCCATATGACGATATTTGAATGTGGTTCATAGATTGGACCCGAGCATGGCGTGGTCGCTCGATTTGGGCTCGTGATAATTACTAGCTCGAGAAGCATTCGGGTAGTGGCCCGTGTCCAATCGCTGCAACGACGACAATAGCCGAGCCATAACAATGTCTGGAACTCAGCGCGTGTCCTGTGCTTTGCCAACCCCAGCGCGTGGCTATGATTAACATTGGCGGCATATAATCGGCTCCAGATCACGTGGCCGCTTGTTCTGGTTGCGAGTTGAGGGGGTGAACGCTGCTCGTTTTTCTTAAATTTTTTCTTGGACTTCTATTGCGTGGGGTGAAAAACGAACGCGTGTTTCATAGGTCATTTACGTCAGGGATCCGTTCTAAGTGGTATTTGCGCAAAGTACGAAAATTGTTGCATCGCCCCTTTAAGGTGTATCCACACGACGGACCAAATTGCTGGTTTGGTCCGCGGGCCGCGCATCACGTGTTCTTACGTCACCGGTTTTCGAGGTCCGCCGGCGGTCCGCGACCCGCGCTTCTGAGAAATGCCAAGCTACTTTTCTCACCCGGATTTTGGCGGTTGACCGCGGCGTTTTTAGTATAATTGAAGCGTTAAGTCTGGCAACAAGCTGGCTGTTGACCGCCAACTGTTGAAGACGAAGAAGACGAACCTTCTGTTGTGCGACGGAAAGAGTTGACTATGCAGACCAAGATCTTTCCTGCACATCCAGGGCTTCATCCAGCATGCCCTTTTCGGTTCACTTAAGTCCTCCTCGTCCTCAATAGTCAACGCCAGGGCCACCGCGGCTAAACGTCTCTTTCGTTCAACCTCCATCTTGGCTCCTTACAAATAGCCTCAAAGCAGCTCGCTGCATGCGTTTGGCGGAGCTGTGAGGTCGAGGGTTAGACCGGCCCGTTCGCTCTGCCGTCTGCTCTTTTGGTCCGCCGTGTGGATGCTCATTGCAGCCGGGCGGCCCGCGGGCCACGCATCAGGTGATCAATCGGTCCGCGGCCCGGTCCGTCGTGTGGATACACCTTTAGCGTTGAAGCCAAGCACGATAACCATTCGGCCACGTGCGCGGTGCCTACTGCTGGAACGGGTTCGTCGGCGGCGCTATCGGGTGCAAGAGTCCTGTCAACTTCGTCTGCGGTTTCTCCCGTCGTTGGCGTCCATGGCAGGACCTCATGTAGTTATGTACAGTCTTCGGAAGCCTGGGCCAGTAACAGTTCTCACGAATCCTGGCAAGTGTCCTGCTATAGCCAAGGTGGCCTGCCGTCGGGTCGTCATGATATTCCTGGAAGACTTCTTCGCGAAGGCTGGTAGGAATTACCAACGGCTACGCTCTGTTGCTGTCGCCGAAGTTCTCTTTGAACAGAACACTTCGTCGAATGACGAAGGTTGGCTGGACTTGTAAGGCCTGTTCACACATGAAGCGGAGCGCTACATAGCGGCCTTACCTCGCGCTTAAGCGCGTGCTGACGGGAGCGTTCACCAGCTTTGTATCTCACCGTCAAAACTGCTGCTCCATGGCAGACGATAAGTGGCTGACGGCACGTGAGAAGCGCTACATTAGCGCTTCGCTGCATGTGAGAACCGACCTGTAAGGAGACATGGGAAACTGCAGTCCCTCGACCCTCTAGGTGCTCGATGAGTGCTCGCAGTTCGGGATCAGTTCGCGGAAGTGCTACCATGTCGCTGACATTTACTGCGCCGAGATAACACTCGTCGTGATCGTCGTCAGTGCAGGCGGGTTCGGCTTCGACGGGGGCCCTTGACAGAAGTCAGCGTCACTGTGCTGCCGCCCGGACTTGTGCAGCACAGTCATGCCGAATTCCTGCAGTCGTAGACTACACCCAGCAAGGGGTCCCTGATGGGTCCTTCGCATTGGCGAGCCAGCAGAGCGAGTGGTGGTCTGTGACCACGCGGAATGGACTTCCGTACAAGTACGGGCGCAACCTCGTTATCGCCCAGACGACAGCAAGGCACTCTTTTTTTTGTTGTTGAGTAGTTGCCCTCCGGCTTAAACAAAGTCCGACTTGCGTAAGCGATCACTCGCTTTGTACCCTCCGGCCTTTGAACCAGTAACGCGCTAAGTCCGGTATTACTTGCGTAGGTATGGATTTCTGTGTCTGCAGACTGGTCAAAATGGCCGAGGATTGGTGGTGTTTGTATTCTCCACTTGAGCTCGTCGAATGCCCGCAGTTCTTCTCCCCATTCGAACTGCACAGGGTCCTTTGTGAGATGCGTGAGAGCCGCAGAAATCTTGGCGAAGTATCGGACGAAGCGCCCATAGTAGGCAGAGGGACCCAAGAACCTTCGTATTGCCTTCTTGTCCGACGGCGGAGGAAAAGCGGCTACGGCGCACGTCTTTTCGGGGTTAGGACGAACACCCTCGTTGTTCAAAACGTGGTCTAAGAACTTCAGTTCCTCTTAGGCGAAACGACATTTCGTTGGCTTGAGGGTGAGTCCGGCTCTCTTGATTGCCTGGAGCACGGCTCGAAGGTGTCTCAAGTGCTGGTTGAAATCGCGTCAAAATACTACGACGTCGTCGAGGTAGAACAAGACAACTCTGCCAGTTCAGACCTGCCAAGACGGTGTCCATGACACACTGGAAGGTGGCTGGTGCTGGTCAGAGTCTAAAAGGCATCACTTTGAACTCTTACAGTATGTCGGACGTGACGAAGGCAGTTTTCTCACAGTCGTGTTTGTCGACTTTAATGTGCCAGTAGCCACTCCTCCAGTCCATCGACGGAAAATATATTGTGTGGCGCAGCCGGTTCATTGCGTCGTCGATAGGCGTCTTTTTTCGCCACGGCGTTCAGTCGACGATAATCCACGCATAACCGTAGGGTTCCGTCGATGTTCTTGACGGGCAAAACTGGAGAGGCCCAAGTGCTGCTCTAAGGGTGGATGGTGTCGTCGTTGAGCATTTCCTGAACTCGCTCTTGAATGGCCTCTTTCTCTTTTAAATATACCCTATATGAGGATTGGCGGACAGGAAGCGCATCGTCGTTAGTAAAAATGCTGTGCTTCGCTACTGTCGTTTGTCGCACCCTTGAGGGCGTGGCGAAGCGGTCGCTGAACTCGCCGAGAAGCTCGAGCAGCTGTTGTCGTTCAGCAGGAGGAAGCTTTAAGTCGATGTCAAGTTCCGGAGGACGGCGTTCTGTGTTGCTGTGATGAAGTTGGGTCTTCCGAGAGGGCGGTGATCGCGGCTAAGTCCAGGAGTTCTTCAATGTGGCGCACGGTAGTACCTTTCGTAAGGTGTTGTACTCTTGTTGGAAGTTAGTTGCAAGGACCGTGGCACGCCGGTCTTGCAGCTTCGTTACACCTATTACGACGCCGAATCCCCTTTTTGAAAGCAACTGAACACCTCCCTCGAGCAGAACTTCACCGAAAGTGGCGTCATCAGTCCCGGCGGCTAGAAACACACTTGGTCGCGGCGGTAGGTTTAAGTGGTTAGCAATGACTCGGACCGCATATGACGTGGCGTTGGGTTCCTCCGGTGGTGGGGCAGGTTTTTGCAGGGTCAACCGTTTCGCTCCCAGACCGATGACGGTGCCGACTCGCACAAGAAATCCATTCCGATAAAGGCCTCTTGCACAGTCAAGGAGAACGACGTACTTAACGGGGCAGGCCTCAACATGAATGTCGACTCGTGCGTTCATTTTAGCGTGGTAACAGCGGTCCTGCTGGAAGCGTGTTGCGGGCCGGGTTTCATTGAACGGACAGCGGCCACCAACAGGCCGCTCGGAGGACCTCTGCGGGCCGGATTTGGCC
>JAZHYW010046361.1:0-77525 GCA_037355805.1 Ixodes ricinus
TTTACTAATTTTTAATTTGCACCAAACCTGAATGCGCACTGGGCATTTAGGTAACTTAATGATACTATTGTTTCTCGAATTTCGATTTATTTTAGAAGTTACAGGCAAGCTGGATTACAAAAACAAGCAAAAAATAACCTCAACTATGGACGCCCTTGGTTGCTTCGGTGCGCGTGGAACTAAGACGAGGGGTGGTGAAGCGGCCCCAGCTGACAGCACCCGACTGCGTACTCCGATGTCAGACGACGCTGAGGGCGCCACTAAGCGTTGTTCTGGATAGGCTGTACTATGTAGCGGCAGCTAAAGCTGCTCTCATTGCATTTGCTGCGCTTGATGAAGCACAGATTGCCGGCCGTGATACTTCGTTGGCTACTGGCGACAGCAAACTTCGGGTGAAGCCCAGTTCAGAATGGGAGCCAATTTTCGCGCTGCCATTCCGGCGGCAAAGCGGCAGTCCGCAAGATAAAGCGTGTCGTCAAGGCCTTGAGAACGCTCCGGCGGCGGGTCGCCGGCCCCTCGAAGGCCGCCGCAGAGCGCCTTGGCGACCGACATCCGGGACCTTTTCCGTGGTCTCGCAGCCTGATCCCTACTCCCTTTCACAGTAGGCGTTTCCGCCTTTTCCACCGCATTGGTGTATGCGGGCATGTCTGACGGGTCATTTCTTGCTCCGTGATCTTTATAAAACTGCATTTGTTTCTTTTCTGATCTCATCAATACTGAACAAGAATCTACTTTGCGCATATAATTGAAGCGACTCAAGCGCCACTTATATTTTGTATTTCAACTAAAAGAAGCTTTTAGCGGCTCCTGACCAGTAAGTAAGCCCGGACCTAAGGCGTCACATTACTGGCGGCGCTTGGTATGCAGCTGGTACGCCCCGCGCCGGTGGAGGAGGTTTTCGCGTCGCCGTCCTGGTTAAAAGGATATGACGCACTGATATTTAGCGACTCTCCGGTTCGCTCTCTGGCTTGTCCGAACCCTAAGAGGTCGTGAAACCGACAAAAAGGTAGGCGCTTAATTATGATTGTGGGGCCTTAATTTAGAAAATGCATCTAAAATTTGTATTGGGCGTATGTTGCAGTCCCCCAGCACTGGGAGAGAACTTACTTGATAAACATGGTGCCATGCCTCAGGTTGAAGTGCTCTTGATTTATCCTGAACGGCATTATTATCCTCAGCAGTGCTCTAACTTCCCCGGTACAAGCTGGATCGATGGTACTGTTGTTCTACTACCCTTCTGCATTCGGACTTCATCAAAAGATACGCATGAGCCAACACGTGGTGATTCAGCATTAAGACTTGTTTTTATTACCACATCTCTGAACATGTCTCTTCCATGTGCATTTCTTATCACATATCGGTGATCATTCCCTCATGACTAATCACTCGCGAAGGTCCCAGAGAGGCAGGGCTCCCGCTAACAATCTAGGGATTCGCACAAAGGCACATCTAGAGGTTTGAATTCCTCTCCTGGCATCTCGCTGGCTTTGAACTCTTTCAATGATCATCTAACAGGCCAATTGGTGGACAAGTTTTCAAGGATGCGACTGCGTAGCTCCGCGATCTTTTCAGTTTATTTCTTAAATAATGATTACCTCTATCATATCCCGTCCCTTGGTTTTCGGGTTAAAAATAAAGTGAATTCTAAATGAGAAGAAACAGGTACACGTAGCAGAGCCATCGGTTGGATGGACCGATGTCACGCAGAGAAGAATAGAAGACACTGTAGGTATCTGAGGGACACAGATACACACAGTTCTTTTCAAAAGAACTGTGTGCGTCTGTCCCTCGATATATTTTCAGTGTTGGCTTCCCTATTATTTCCGTGTGAACTGTAAGAAGAAACGTTTATACCATATTGCAGCTATATACACAAACTACATGTGGCTTCAATTTTAAGTGTTCTCACAAAACGCATTTAACGTGAAATTTCGTTAACAAAGCAAAGGTTTTTCAACAATGATCTCGGAAAGTTTTCTACCGAACCCCCAAAAGGTTTTGGTCTCATTATCAATCCTACTTCTCAAGCGGTGACACCTCTCCCTACGCGACCCACAGGATCACCATTGTCGTCTGCGGTACCGCTTCAATTTTAAGCTATAGTTCGGCGACACCTTGCCACTATGAAACTTTCGACAGTGTCTCCTTACCCGGATTTTGATTGCCCCCACGGACTATGCAGGATGTTTACCTCCATAGTCGGTATTTTGAATGTTATTGACTGCTTTCCTCAAACTCTTCCTCTGGCTGTGATGGAATTAACTTCAGACTTTTGAAAATGACAAAAGATACATCCACTATATCTCTCCTTATTTTTGAAGAGTCTCTAGCCCTTTTCCAACTGCCAACTGATTGGCTAAGCATAAACATAGTACCCATCTTCAAATACAGTAATCTGAATGAGCTAACTAACTACAGGCCTATCTCACTGACTAGTCTATCATGCAAAATTTTAGAGCACATCGTTCTCAGCAACGTAATGTCGCATTTGGATATTAACAACTTGTTCTCAACCAGCATGGATTCCAGAAAAAAGCCTGTCTTGTGTTACTCAACTATTCGAACCTCACCTATAATTTTCATAGTAGCATGAACTCTTTGAAACAAACTGATGAAATATTCATGGGCTTTGCAAAGCTGCTGACCCAGTGTTCCTCATACCAGGTTAATATCCAAAATTTCCTATTTTTGGCTTGTGAATATTATTTCTTGTCTCCTGGATTAGGCTTCTTCTTGTCTACCCACTTCCAATCTGCTCGCACGTCGATAATACCACTTCTCCTTCGTTGGACGTCATTCTGGCTGTCCTCTAGGGTCTTAGCCCTCTTCTTTTCTAGTTTATGTAAATGACATTGCTGTCACGCTTCTCCAAGTAAGTAACTGCACGCCAGACGACCTTGTAGCTGATGCGTAACAGTTTCTTCCATTGAAGATTGTAGAGATCCTACAAGAGGATCTAGGGAAACCTGGCACAGCAGTGGTGCACTCTTGGCCCAAGGACAACCAACCGGATATGTTCCAAAATAATGTCATTTTCCAGACCAAAAAATAAGGTCTGTTTTTCATATACTATTTCATCTCAAGCGAGCTCAAAGGGTTGGCCACGTTGCCAAGAAATATGACTTAGGTGTACCTTGCTGAAAATCTGTCATGGAGGTGTCCACGTTAACTACATCTTTCTCTAAAGCTAACAAAGAACATTGGGATTTTGTAAGAAAGATGTCTATCACCTCACCGACTCGTAGATGGTCAAGCTTTAGCCTCTTACCACGTTTAGTACGGGACCAAGTTAGACACAACATCTCGTCCCATCGACGCCTTATCAAATATGCCGCATCAACCAACCAGGACTGTCCAGAACCATGCTGGCACTGCTTTATTACTGCGATTATTCCCGAATAGAAGTTTCTTCTTGGAAGAGTCCTCATCTCTCTCCAAACTCGACACTGAACGTCGACTGCCCCTTCATGCACAAACTGTACTATAACCCATGGTACACCTAGAACATGTTATTTCCCCGTCCATCATATTTCCTCTCGCCTACGAATCATCCATGTATGCTGTTGGAGCCATTTTTTTCCAGAACTAATGCCTACAAATACTCACCTCTCCACCACGCATTTCTGATTGAGCACAGTCAGCTCCTCTAGCTTGGTGATGACAACCGGACAACAAGTATTTCACGCAGGGGTTCAGTTGTCAGAAAATGTCTCTATAAAGATGCTTTTTTTTCTTTTTATGTCCTTATTTGTTTGTTTTCCCCAATTTATTTTTAAACATTTTAGCTTTCGTCTACCCTGCTATATGTAATGCCTCTTATAGGAGCCTCTCAGGTAACATAAATGTCAGTAAAAACATTAGGGTGCATAGGTTAATTATAAATATGATTTAGGGAATGGATATAAACTAAAGACTGTAGTGTGAAGTATGACTTTGCTCATTGACATAGTACACTGTTTTAAAAACTCACCCAGGACTTTGCAGACCCCTGAAATGCCTTCTGCGGATCCTCTGGGGTCATGCAAAGACATTTGGGGTCCTACGCACACTGTTTGAGAAACCACTGGGACATAAAGCGTGATCACCAAATGGCAAAATATACGTGCCTGCTGGTGTATCAGCCTCCACACTGCAAAAGGTATGAATGTTAGAGCTTGCGAATGTGAAGCAATGTACACATCTGGCAGTATGCCTTTTGCCTTAATCTCAAAAGTTTAGGAAAGCAGGTGTAGCGGGCGTACGCCGACTGAGGCGATGTCCGGCATTGTCCATGTGTGTATTGACGATCCGGAGGCCCATGCTGCGACGCTCTCGGTGAAGCCCTCTCAGGAGAGCGCCCAGTGGTCAGCGACCCCAACAGGATGGACGGCACCTGGCAGGAAAATACCGAACCGGCGGCACAGGCCTTTCGCGATTCTCTGCTCGTCTCTGTGGCTTCGGTGATACCATGTTGTGGTTTAAAGTGCAGCATGAGCGGCTCTCGGCGACTCTGTTGTAACTTTGTGCGATATGGGGTCGTTATTCAGGCCGCCTCGAATGCAACCTACTGCAACGCATGAGACCAGACATTTCACGCGTATCAACTGCGCCCATTCAGCACCGTGGAAGGCAGTAGGCAGTCCTTTCATCGACCTCCGCGGCGAGTTCGAGCCTCCGAAGTCAGCTTCACGCCAACACGCCTCAAATCTGCAGGTTCGCTTTAGCAGGAGAGATAAAAAGCGGGAGCCAACCCTATTTGGGTCCAATGCTTGCCAGCGATGCTGATATTGTACGTGCACATGGCACGCACCATCTGTTTTAGGCCGCCCATGTTTAAGCCGGCAGTGGCGTCCCCTATAGGGTCGCCGGGGAGTCACGACTACCGCCTCCTTGCGACGCCCGCCTCACAGGCAGCCCTAGGCCCCGGACGGAGAGGCGTGCCCCGCCGCAAGGGAAGCCCCTCGCAAGGCATGCGGCGCGGCGCCGCTGGCGGCCGCCGCCTACCCCCAAGAAGGGGAGCTACCCCGTCGAGCAGAGCGCGCCGGCCCGCGCCCGGCCTCTCTTGCAGGCCTCCCCGCGGGGCGACCAGGACAGCGGCCCGTGGGGGCGGCCGCGGGGAGACCCCACTTCCGGCGGGCCGCAGTCCGCCAGAGCCCTGCGCTCCAGAGCCCGGAGCACCCTCGCCCGCATCAGTGTCCACCTTGCATCACGCCGCGGCCCACACCTCCTTCTCCCTGCCGACGTCACGCCGACTCTGAAAGTGTCCGCGCCGCGGAGCTCTGGCGTAGAGGACCGACGATGAAGTCACGGCAGTTGCGCTTGGTAATCCCGCCGTGGTGAAAGACAGCCTGCAGACGTGTCTGAGCCAGTTTCTTCCCTGTAACTGACGGTTCGATGAAAAACTGTGCAGACACGTTCGTCACGCATACTGGTACTGAGCCGGCAGGCACTATAGACACACTCGAGGTGTGCCCATGAATAACCGTCATTCGCGTCTCGCGCAAACACCGTCTCTTTAGCCTGTACGAGGCGAGTCAATGGGTTGGCGGCCCCTGAGAGCGGTGCCGGCCCTAGCTGCAAGTTTCCACGGAGCTGGGTGCTTGCCCAACTGCAAGGCCTGCGGCCGGGATCGCTTTACGTTGCGTCTTCCTCCCGTTGCAGGCAGGGGGGCAGATTGAATGGCAGTGGTGAATTGGCATTCGGCAGGGGACTCGCGCGCCGCAGACCTTCGCCGCTCAACGTGCGGCGCTGTCGCCGGCAACCGAAGGAATGCCGGGAAGTCTCAGGGTGCACCTGCGGCGTGTACAGCGCAGCCCGCGGGGGAAGCGACCCGCGCATATCAGGCCGCTTCGGAATGGCGTGCGTAGGCGACGCGACGTTGGCGGTCCCAGTCGGTGGTCCAGATAACGGCCCATGTCGCTGGCGACGCACCTAACGTGGTGCGCAAAGAAGGCAAATGCCACCAGTAACGTCCTTAGCCGGTTCTTTTTCCAGTTGACCTTATGCGGGCGCTCGGCCAGTACTGTGTATGAGAAATAAATATACTTGACGAAAGTGCTCAAGCAACTTCAAATAATCGCGGCAAAATGAATGCGCCTAACTTTTCGGTTGCTTTCTCCTCTCTTCGGTCGCTTCTTTCCCTTTTCTTTTCTCTTGGGACCGCCAATGCTGGCTCTCGGGATTTGCTGCGCTTTGCCTCCGTCTTCCACCTTCGCCGCCTGGCAGAGCCATTCGATAGAGCTGCCGGCGACAGAGGGAAGTTGGACAGGGCCGCGAGGCTTATGCTGCTCCTTCTCTCCCTGTCCCTCGGTGCCCGTGCGCAGACGCTGCGGGGCAGGAGAACATGCAAAACTTTGTCAGTTGGCAAAGGATGCTCGGCTTGTTCGCCGAAGGTCTGTCGGTTTCCTCACCGATTGAGCAGGCGCCCGGCCAAACGCGGCACGGCGTGTGACTACGTCGGTAGGCGCTGCATCAAAAACACGAACAATGGTTCTTGCCGCCCCCATGCCGTTTAGTCCCCGAGAGTTAGCCATCGAGTGCTGGCTGCGTTGGCGCCGTCCCAGCGCTTCATTTTGATTATGACGGATCGAAACGGACGCCACGAGCCAGTCGGACGGTGAGTATGGCCCTCGCCCGACGGGCATCCCTGCTGCAGGCCAGCGATAGTTCCGGAGGTTATTGACCTTTGATGCCGACGATCTTAATGGAGGAATCGGCCATGTGTGGACTATAATGATTTGCCTTTTTAGGATGCCTAGAGCCCATAGATTTTCGCGCTTTGATCCATGCACAGCAGGACCGCAGGTCGCGGCGAGAGCGCTCTTTGCGTGCCGCCAAGCACCCGAAATCCGTTACGCGAATTTCCTGCCCCAGCACTTGCAGAACATGAAGCGCAGCTTTAGTGCATCTCATAGAAAAGCTACCTGCTTTCTTCTAGCGTGCTCAGGGCAAGTAGATATGTTTCCAAAGCACCGAGACCGTAGGAGCTGAGGTTAATGCCAAAGATCCCAGCACTATCCAACGCACCTAAAGTTTTCACGGGGTGGCCGTTTAAAGCTGCCTTCGCTTACCTGCTGCGTGATCTCTTTATCGGAGTGCTTTCTTCTCAGCCGACATCGGCGAGATCGGCGCCGGATTGCTCGGTTTTTCGGTCCACCAGTGGATGCTGGGGAGATACCAGGTGGCAATCTAGCACACAACTTCTGAACGCCTGGCTCTCTACATGAGCGGAATTGAAATCTTGCCGTAACCAAGCTGAAGATGACCCCAGCCGCCGAGAAGACGTCGATAGCATCCATAGCTTTTTTACTCACAATTCTTGGCGTAAATAGTCACTGGATTTGTCAGCGGGAAGCAGTCTCAGTTAGTCGATGAGCGAAGAAGGAAAGTATGAAATGGCGTCTAATCTGCAGGTAGAGCAGCGGCGACTCACATGACGCTGGCGACCTATGCAACTGGAAGACCGCCGGTCGGCGTCGCCGTCAGCCGTGAACGGATCTACGCCTCTCCATCTCCGGCTCTGGGCAGAAGACGAAGCCCTGTCCCGCGTCAGGGCAGCCCGAAGAGCACTGTTCCGGCAATCCACACGGCTGCCGCAGCCCGGCGGATTGACCCGGACGGTAGAGGGCGGTACGCCGCCAGAAAAAGCTCTCTTCGCGCATACGCACGAGTCCCGAAGAAAATAAGGGTGTTCACACGGTCATGCCATTGCGACCCCAACTTTTGGGTTGTTTCGGTAACCAAATGTGCTTGAATATAACATTGAATATTTTTAGAGATGTAAACGGTACCGCAATGGGCACCAAGATGACACCCAGCCATGAAACGTACGTATGCGAAAGTTGGAGACAAATTTTTGGCGATTACCGATTAAATCACTACTGTACAAACGATTCATGATGATATGATATCTTATGAGAACAAACGGCAGAAGCGTACCTGCAGGACTTCATAGTTAATTACAACGCTGCCCACCCACACATCCTTTTCACTACCACTCTCAAACCGTCATTACCTCCTTGGACGTGACCCTCACAATAAAGGGTGGGAAATTAACAACAAGCATGTACGCAGAGCTCAACAGATAGCCAACTCTACCACCACTAAAAGAGCGACCATCCACGTCAGTATAAGAACAGCATACCTTATTTCAGGCCCATCATTTCTAACGCATCTGTTCAATCAGAAATAAGTTTGACACGAGCACTCAAAACCTTAAGAACGTGTTGACACATCACGAATATCCACCAAGTGTAATTCATAATGCAATCCATAAAGTCAGAACTTTGAATCGCAGCGACCTCTTGGAAACCGTCCACAGCAGAAGCGACGCACAACGAGACAAATCTATGTCTTGCCTATAGAACTAACTATCCTAACGTAAATAACACTTCAAATCAAATAAAATCAGTTTATATTTTCACCTGTACAAAAAGATGAAGGAGCCGTGGAAAAAAGCTTCAGCATTACAGCTTGACTAGTCCACAGACCCTCTCATATTGGCAGCTAAGCAACATCGTGTATAAAGCTTTAAGACGTTTTAAACGTCGTATGGATCAATCACGGCTGCTCGTGGTTCACCGTCACCACTATCATCTTACGAAGGACTCCGTTAATTCTCACCTAAAAGGAAAGGAAAAAAATGGAAGGGGATATTGTAGGGATGAGGTGAAGAACGAGGCCGGAGGTCGCGCGGTGTAAATGCAAAGTCTTAAACTTTAAGTTGGCACTACAACATTCTTGAGCAGAGTGACCGCCTGAACGGCGCATTTCCATCAAACCGGGGTGATCTATAGACGATCACGGAAGATAAGAAGCAGTTGGCTAGATCTTTGTTTAATCTCTATGCGCTTACTCAACGAATGCAGCCATGTTAAACTCCGCAGTGTTTTATTTGCAAGTTCAACAAACAACACGACCAAAAGCACGCATTCGCAGTACTCAATGAAAATTACAACGGGAACGACATGCAACTCATAAGAACGTAGTGTACTGCTAGAGTGTAGAGTATGCAAACTGAAATACGTGGTACAGTCTGAGACAGCGTTTAGACTACGCTTCAACAACCACAGAGCTCTCTCTAAAGCTGTTCCAAGCCTTCCTCTATCAAAACACCTCCGCTTCCTAGAGCAATATTTCAATGAATTATCCATGACATTACCGGAAACTGGATTGAGACCAAGGACTCAAACCGTAACTGGAACCGAAACCGAAAACCGTTTAGGAACAAAATGTTTTCAGTAACCGTAACCGGAACGAAACCGTTATCCGAAATGTAAAAATACCGTAACCGTAACCGTAACCGTAATTTTTTTACTGGTAACCGGTTTTAACCGATATTAAACCGAAAATAAAAATATTAGTTTTCTCAAGTATCACCCTGAGGAGGGATCTTGAAATGTCGTAGCCGTTTTACAGAGTTACTGTCACGCGAGTGGTGCATGTGGTAATACATTTCCGTTGAATCTAACCTTAGGATTGAGAATACTTAGTGGAAATCAGTGGTCGAGCTTATATTAAAAAGTCTATATTTCTAAATCTTCCACTCTCCTACACCGCTACATATATTCAGTATGCCGTATTCAGTGTATTAACTAATGATTATAATTTTCAGATGTCCATCCAACTCGGTTCTATCAAAACCACCGATTTTCCTGCAACATTATGCACAGTATGAAGAAACGAGGTAAATGGAGCATCATGCAGAAAGCGGGCGGAAAAGAAAACTGGTATTCATTTTAATCTGAAAAATATCGTAAAGTGGCAATTTTGAAAGAACATAAAAAAATGTCAGAGGAGCGACATTGGCGTTTGTATAGGTATATATATATATATATATATATATATATATATATATATATATACAGGGTGTAACAAAAGAAGAATTTACACGGTCTTTTTTAATAAAAATAAACTAGACTTCGCTGAACGCTCATTCTTCGCCCAAAGGTAGCCCTAGAGTACAACCGAGATGCCAAAGTTTCAGCCCGATCCGATTCCTTAATCAAAAGTTATAAGTGATTTTCTGACAATTTCAAATGGAAAAATGGCGGCCGACGGAGTTTTCGAACTTATGGGGCTCTATGTAGCAAGCAGCTGAAAACGGGCAATAATGGGCTCCATTTTCCCGTTGGAATTTTCAGAAAATCACTTATAACTTTTGATTAGGTTATCGGATCGGGCTGAAACTTTGGCATCTGGTTGTGACCTCTAGCTCTACCTTTGGGCGGAGAATGAGCGTTCAGCGATGCCTAGTTTATTTTTGCGGTAAAAAAAAGACCGTGTTATTTTTTTTCTTGGACACCCTAAGTATATATATGTATGGGCTGAGAGCAGCGGAAGGAACGAGAAAACGTCCGAAGGTTTCTGAGTTCTTTTTCTTTTCCCTTCTCGTGTCGAGACCCTTTTTCGAACAGAGTGGCAGCCGCCGGTATTGCCACGCATCTAAGCATGACAAGAGAAAATAGCCATGGAGAAGGATGCCTCGTCTACGAACGCACCAACGCACAATGGCCGCCGATGGCGGAGCCGCCCTCGTCCAACAGACGGGATATGCTATTTCTGCCTCCTTCGCCTCAAGCTTGAAAGCTGCCCTCCTTCCAATCGTCGATACCAAGGCCGGTCTCGCCCACACGGCCAGCAGTCCCAGCAGTCCCTCGTCGCAGAACTCTGAACGCGAGCTATTCGAACGTCAGCCCGGTGAATTCGAACATCCACAGACGCGCCAAGAGATCGCATCCAGCATCGCCGTACGCCCTCTCCCTGCTTCCGCCGGAGGTACTGCGGAAGCAGGGGCTACTGAAATCATTTCTACCAGAGCCACAAATGCGATCCAACTACCTCTTGCAGAGCACTTCACCACCCATTCCTGGAGCGAGGGTTCGTCAGGGCCTGCGATATTCTGCGCGACACTCGCCCAAAACACCAGGAAGTTTGTCCACGAGATATATCCACGAGATCCGGCATCTCCACCGTATCGGTTCTTTACCGGGGTATGCCATGCTCCCCGAATACCTGCACCTCAGTTTCGATAGATTGGAACTCTTCCACGTTGTCGCGAGAGGGAACCGAGGTGCGGCTATCCTATCCCAGGCGTCCAGGCTCGAGTCTGAGCTTTTCAGAGAGCTCTCTGACCAGCTACCCAACCAGCCTCGACGTACGGCCGCCCACATCTCGTGCTCGGCGGTTTCGGACAATATTGATTCATTCGATGAAGTACCATTAATTGAGTCTGCATATTTTCAAATGTATATATACATTTATATATAACACTATGTCCGACTTTATTTGAATTTTTTGCGTCCGCACCTTCTTTAATGTTTCTTAGTATAAATGCACCATTTTTCAAGCGTTACAGAATCGGCCAGCAAGAGACGTGCGCTTCCGATAACCATAGCCAATCGCTTGGAAATAGCAAAACATGACGTAGGTGTAACACGCTGCTGAAAACGAGACTAGTGAAAGGACCAAACAACACATAACATATTTTTACAATTTTTTGTGTTGTTAATGTGTGCTTCGTTCCTCTCTACAGTCTTCCTAGTTTTAGGCCATTGCATTGAAGTTGTTGACCTTCACCAATTCGTCAGCTCTCAATTTTATTAGTTTATTCAATTAGCTAGTATTTTACTAGAATATTGCTATAGTTCCTGCTCCTTCCTTCGATTGGGCGAAGACTCGCCTGCATGAATTAGGTTGAAATAAACTATAGCGACCAGAAGGTGCGAACGGTTCTTCCCGCACCCAGTGGGAACTTCCTTAGGGTAGTTTACAAACGCTGCCGAACAACAAATTAGGAATGTTTATTTTCATTTTTATTATATAGAATACGATGATCCCCGAGTAGCGGGGGTAACAAGTACGCTCGGGTATCAAACTATGTATTATAAGTAGATGTAGTGAGCAAAGCGTTGGAGCTAGAAACGTGTGCAACTTTTGACCAATTAGAGGTATTAAGACGGTTCTGAATTCTTTGAGATGTCACGTTGTTGGTTAACTGGGACTACTTTAAACCGTTTATTAGAAAAACAGCTGTCTTGCATTTCAATTAGACAAATTATTGAAATACCGAAATAAACCGGTTTTAGAGACGTCTAACCGATAACCGAAACCGTAAAAAGTAAAACCGTAAAAACCGAAACAAAACTGGTATCAACAGGAAGCGGTAACCGTAACCGTAGCGAAAGTTATGCATTTCGGTTTGAGTCCCTGATTGAGACCAAACCGGGAGCTTGAAAAGCTAGTTACACCTCATATACAGATTCTAATACAATAGAGAAAAGAATATATAAGGTCCAGGAAGACTAGCATCAATAAGGACAATATTCTACCCTACTTTTTGTAGTGGTACTGTAGTTTCGACTGGAATTGAACCACGTGAATATTATATTACGACTCCGATATTGTTGATGCTATTTTTTGACGATCCGTGCAGTTCCCGTGCTGTCCCTTTGTAGGCGTGATGTATTATCAACATCTCACGAACGTGCTCGCCCCATTTCCCCTGCCCTCTTGTCTGTCTTTTTATCATTCGAAAAAGGGCGCAAACATGTTTCTTGGCTGTTCTTGCAATGTTTTCTTTAACTAATATATTTTACACGCGCTAGCAGTGAGATTTATATACAGTATGTATATATATATATATATTGAAGCGCGTTCTGCATGTCAGCCGTTTATTGGCCGGACAAGGCGTCCGGTTTTTTTGCTGGCTTGCTTCGAACTGCTTGCCTGAGCGCTCACACCGCGCGAACTCTGGCCTCATTCTTCACCTCATCGCTACATTATCCCCCTTCCATTCTTTTCCTTTCCTTTTACTGAGAATTAACGGAGTCGCTTCGTACGATGATAGGCGGTCACGGTGAACCACGAGCAGCCATGATCGATCATTGCGACGTATGCGATATACCACGTCGTTCAGCCTTTTGACGATCGTAAATGGTCCTGGCCAGTGGCGCTGAAGCTTCGGAGACAGTCCTTTTTTACGGATGGGGTAGTACAGCCCTGCCCTATTACCTGCTGAGAACTGGCGTGTTGCGACATGTGTGTAGTACTAAGTTTTCATACGAGCAAGACCACTTGCCCAACGTTGTCGGGAAAATGCATGCATCCGTTCTAGGATCGCTCTCAGGTCGCTTACGTGAGACACATGGTCATTGCCGGATTTGATGCTCGCGGGATGGCAATTTCACTGAGCATACGAAGATCACTGCCAAATGGCATCGTGGTGGGCGTGTAGATGGTGACCTCATGAGCAGCAGTACGCTATGCGTACAAAAACAGAGGCACAATGCTATCCCATTCGTCTTGGCGATCAGTTACAAACATCGATTGATATTGTAAAATGGTGGGGTTCATCCTCTCCACCAGGCCGCTCGACGGCGGGTGGAGGCGCGTCGTTCTCGTCTTCGTGATATTGAAAATCTCGCAAACCTCTTGAAAGACTCGCGATTCAAAGCTTCTTTTCTTGGTCTGGGTGGATGCTCAATGGGGCTCCGTACCTGGTAATCAAATTCTTTACGAGAGCGTCGCAGAATCTCGGAGGCGGTCTAACTTTGAATAGGAATAACTTCGGGTCACTTGGTGAAATAATCTAAAATTACAAGCAGGAACCTGTTCCCAGATTTAGACCGAGGAAGCGGCCCCGTACGTCGATGTCGATATGCTCAAAGGTTGCCCCCGTTACGAGTTTCTTGTAGTGGTGACTGCGGTTTTATGTGGGGTCCTTTACGCGACGCACACATTTTGAACTGACGGCAACACTGCTTTACGTCATTGTGGTATTGCTGCCAGTAGAACCGTTATCGAATCATTTTGATCGTCCGGTTCACACCAAAGTGTCCTTCTTCTGGGCTACTGTGCAGTCGTTGAAATACCTGGGAGCAGAGCTTGCGTGGCAACAGTGGCTGCCAGACGACAGAACCGCCAGCAGCGCAATGGCAGCGTCGGTAGAGAAGGTTATCGTGCAGAGAGAGAGTCCCATTGAACCAAGTAACTCTTGATGGCAGAAGACAAACAGGACACTTCTTTGGATTGGGGTCTGTAGTTCGCCTTTTATTGGACTAGGGGGCCAATATCTTGATCGTCCGATTGAGCGGCGCGAAGGTTTTCCAATGTCAGCGATTTGTTATTGCAAGGCAGGTTCTGCAGTGAGTTGAGTGACACGAGGCTGCGTTTCGCAATGCTTGTACTTTTCACTGCACAGACGTCGTGAAAGACTGTCGGCATTGGTGTGAAGCGCGCCAGCACGATGTTTAATCTCGAAGTCGTATTAGTGAAGACGCTCTACCATCGGTCGACCTGTCCGTCAGGAGTCTTGAAACTTAGCATCTACGTTAAGGATGCGTGGTCACTACGAATAATACATTTCAAGCCCAATAAATAATGTTGAAAATGTGTTACGGCATTGATGATAGCCAGCAGTTCGCGTCGCGTGGTTCAGTAATTTCTCTCAGGCTTAGTGAACACTTTGTTATAATATGCGATGACTCGTTCATGCCCATCCTGTTCTTGTGATAAGACTGCGCCAACTGCCAAAGGACTAGCATCGGTGCCGAGTATAAGCACTGTGGTGTCTTTTGGGTAGGCAAGCGTTGGCGGGAACGTGAATGCTGTTTTAGTGTCTCAAATGCGTGCTGACATTCCGCAGACCAGTGAAAGTTGGTTTTTTTTCTGTCAAGGCATTCAACGTTTTGGCAATGTGAGCGAAATTGGGGACGGATCTTCGGTAGTAAGATGCCAGCCCGCTGAAGCTCTGTACATCAGTGGTGGATGTTGGTGTTGGCCACTCAGCAAGAGCAGATAATTTGCGAGGGTCCGTGGAATCCCCATCCACTGAAATGATGTGGCCGAGGTATTTGACTTGTCTGGTGAGCAACAGACATTTCTCAGGTGTCAGCTTCAGATTTGCATGTTGTAGCCGTACAAACACTTTCTCGAGGGGGGTCAGATGATCAGAAAATGTTTTGCCAAAAACAACGATGTCCTCAAGACATACGAGACATATTGCGCATTTGAGACCGTTCAAAACAAATTCCATTGGTCTCTTAAATGTAGCCGGAGCATTGCAGAGTTCAAATGGCATAACTCTGAATTGGTATGAGCCACTACCTGTGGTGAATGCAGTCTTCTCCGATCGCCCGAATGTACTGGGACCTGCCAATATCCACTCTTGAGGTCATATCTAGAAAACCACGTGCATCCTGCGAAAGCGTCCAAGATGTCATCGGTCCGAGGCAAAAAGAAAAAGTCCTTCTTAGTGACATCACTAGTTGTAGTAGTCTACGCAGAATTGTGTTGACCAGTTCTTTTTCACTAGTGTAACTGGTGAAGAGGAAGGGGAACATGCCTGCTCAATCACGCCCTGCTGTAGCATCGTCTTCATCATGTCGTTGACACATGACCTCTCAGCAAGAGGAACGCGCCGAGGAGGCTGCCGTAAAGAAGCAGCATGTCCTGTCACGATTCGGTGTGTTGCTGTTGTGGTCAGCCCAAAATCTGTCCTGTCTGTGCTGAAAAGGTTTGAAATTCGTTCAAGAAGCTGCCGAAGCTCATCAGCGCCTGTCTTGTCCAGTCCAAAGTTACCCTCTCGTAGAGTGGCAACAAGTGCGCAGCTCAGTAGCCAGACAATACGGGGAATCAGAGGAACGGAAACGTGAGATTAATTGGCATCCCGCTGTCACAGATCACCGTAACCGTGGCAGCACCCAAGGGAAAGGAATTTGTTCCCAAATGCAGTGGCCCAGTGTTGAAGTCGAGCACACACTTGTGTGCCTTAAGAAAATCGGCGCCGAGGATGCATTGCTCATCGAATTCCGCGACGACGACAGGCAGCGTAACCCGAAGGATGGCCACGCCAAAATTCACGGTTTTGCCAGCCCAGTACAGTTGCAATCTCCCCTGTGGCGGTTTGCACAGCGTATTTTTCTGGGTTTAGTGTTACTTGTCTGTTCGCCTTCAGGAGAACTTCTGGGTGGATGACAAATATTGTTGCCCCCGTACCGACGAGTGCGCGCACGGGCGCACCAGATGTTAAAGACTGGTTGAAAAATTACGATCGTGTCAGCCTCCATAATCCCTGAGATGATACTCTGAAGCTTGCCAACGTCGTGTTCTTTGTTAAAAGACAGCGCTTCAGTGGTATAATAACCGCGAAAAAGAGTTTTTCTCATGGAACGGCTTCAAGGCATTTTTTTCGGACGTCTTCGGGAAGCCTGAGAGTCGCCGTCAGCAAACGCGAGACAAGCTTGCCCATCGATACCAAGCTAGTTCGGAATCATCAACCGGTTATATTCAGGACGTCATTCGCCTCTGTAGCCGCGCCGACCCTGCCATGACTGAGGACAACCAGATACGCCACATATTTAAGGGTCTGTCCCAGGAGTTCTTTTTCATCCTCGCTCCTATATTACCAAAGCCAGTTAATGCCCTCATCACAGAATGCCGCAAGTATAAAGAACTCCGAATTGACCGTATCTCAACCGCGCAATTTGAACGGCTTGCTGAGGTGTTGTCCTTGAATGCCTCCGCGAGTGTCGACCTAACGGAGTTAATTCGCTCTAGAATTCGCGAAGAACTGCGTGACTTCCTCCAGTCTGTTCGTCCGAGTGCAGATCAGTCGTCCCATCCAACTGAGGCCAAACATATCCAAACAGCTGTCCAAGAAGACCTCTGTACCGCTCTCCACTCGGTAGCCCTAGCGCCTTCTGTCTACACACCGGCGCCCCCTCCACCTGCCCCTATCTGCGTGATGCAGCACGACACCTAACGTCACCACTCGTCGCATCAACAGAAAAACATCCCACCGCGCGCTCCGCGCTACGGACCACCTCGGAGGAAGGACACACGGAGGACGGAAAATCATCTCCCTGTTTGCTTTTACTGTAACACACAAGGACACGTTTCCCGTTACTGCCACGACCGCATTGACGACACCGCTTAAAGCCGATTCACGAAGAACCACCACCCCTCCGTCGATTTCAGAGAACGCCCTCATTTTGACAGCCGCCAGTCTCTAAACACTTTCACGTCGTCTGACAGCCGCCGTTGTCGCTCTCCTCCCCTTATTCTCGACGCCCGCGTTCCATCTCGCCTCTCAACAACGCTCCCGCCGCTAACCAGCCGTCTAACTAACCAAGGCAGCCTGTCTTGACAATGGAAATCAGGCTGCACTGTGACGAACTACTGCAAACCCTCCCCGTCCTGGACAAACAACAGTCACTATTAAAATTAGAAAACAGTCGTTTACTGCTTAAGTTGATACTGGTGCAGCAAGATCGTGTATTTCAGATAAAATTCGCCTCCTCTTACACAAGGTGCTCACGCCTCCTTCAGGTCGCATTTTACGCATGGCAAATGGCGACCTTGTACAACCAGTCGGCTTCTCAGCTCTATCATTTTCACTTGGTGGCAGCAACTGCACTGTTCTTTTTATGATTCTCAGTAACAGCCTTTTGGACATTATTTTGGGTTCGGTCTGCCTCTCATCTACTGACGCTTTCATTGACTGTTCTATGCGAGAAATTCACTTAAACACTTCTGCCGCTACTGACGACAGCATGCAAGATGCTCCGGTATCGCCCCAAGCTGACGATGACTACCTGGTTCCCCCGTTCTTTGTCGTCACTATCGCTCTTAAGCCTCTCTAGTACTTCGAAGCTCCGTACGGTATCGTAGAGCCAATAGCAACCGCCATAACGAAGACGCCTATTATCCTTCCTTACTACATCGTCACCATAGCAGACGGAACTGTTAACCTATACGCTACCAACGTTTCCGCCCAACCCCATATCATTTTCAAAGGCCCCCGTCTGGCAACGCTAAAGCACATTCGCCGGACTCCTTCGCCGCCCTATCGAACGTTGTGTCCGATCCTGCCTTCCCCAGCACAATAACGAACAGCCCAGATCGGATATCTCAGATAATCGACCCGAGCCTCACCGTCTGCCAACAAGGCGAACTCACGGAGCTACTTCTTTCTTACAAGCCGCTCTTTGCCTTCAATTGCCGTCCTCCAGCTCAAACTTCAATGGTTCATCATCGCATAGACACAGGTGACGTATCACCACTTCGAAGTCGTCCACACCGAATATCAGCCGCCGAACGACAAGCTATTACCAATCATGTTACCGACATGCTCCACAAAACATCATCATCATTCCTCGAACCCTCGGTCCTCCCCTTCCTTACTTGTTAAAAAAATATTGTTCGTGGCGCTTTTGTGTAGATCACCGCCGATTGAATAGCGTTACTAAGAAAGACGTCTACCTGCTGCCACGGATTGACGACATCTTGGATACCCTTCAGGGATCTTCTTTCTATTCATCTATGGACCTTCGCTCCGGCTATTGGCAAATTTCTGTCGATGACGCTGACAAGCCTAAGCCCGTTTTTGTCACACCCAATGGCCTCTTTCAGTTTATTGTGATGCCTTTCGGGCTATCTGACGCCCCTACCACCTTCGAAAGAATGATGGACATCTGCTTAGGGGACTAACGTGGAACATTTGCCTTTGCTACCTAGACGACATTCTCGTATTTTCACCAACATTTGAACAACACTTGACTCGCCTACGTCAGGTATTTGACTGCTTTCGATCAGCCGATTTGCAACTGAACTCAATAGGTGCGTTTTCGGAGCTCGTCAAATCAATGTCTTGGGACCTCTTGTCAGCATTCAGGGTCTGCGTTCTGATCCAAAGAAGGTTCAGGCTGTAACGGAATTTCCTGTTCCGATTCAAAAGAAAGACCTACGCACATTTCTTCGGCACTGCACCCACTTCCGTAAATTTATCCCCTGTTTTGCTTACATCGCTGAGCCTCTAAACAGACTCCTCCGGAATAACGTATCGTGTCAATGGACTTCAGAACAGCAAACAGCTTTCCAAGAGTTAAAAGACGGCTTGACGTGAGCTCCCATCCTCGACAACTTCGTTCAAGGTGTACCTACGAAAATTCGAACCGACGATGGTGGCCATGGTTTAGCTGCAGTTTTAGCTCAAGCAATTCATGGCGTCAAACTTGTCATTGCTTACGCCAGTCGTACTTCAACGAAATACGTAAGAAACTAAACTATAAGCGAAGGAGAGTGTTTAGTCGTTATATGGGAAATTACTCAATTTCGCCCTTACCTTTACGGAACAGACTTCACCATTATTGCGGATCATCATTCCCAGTGCTGGCTCGCCACACTCAAAGACCCATCAGCAAAAGCCTTGGCTGGTGGTCCTTGAAGATGCAAGATTGCAATTTCAACAGCGAATACAAGTCTGGCAAACGACAGCTCGATGCAGACAGCATATCCAGGTGCCCTCTCCATAACGACTGCACACCTCTTACCATCGCCTGCCTCGTCGATACTAACGCAGTTCTAGACACCATTTATGTTCGTGTAGCTGAACAATGTTACAATACATTAGGCCCGATAATTTCCTGCCTAATGGGGACACGAACAAATCAAGCCTACAAGCACTGTGCCGTGCATGACTATTCGATCTTTATGACGGTATCTTATGCAGGCGTAACCACGACGTCGAGGGTCGTCAATGGCTTCTCATCATCCCTCGCCAACTACATAAAGAAGTCATACGAGTCAGCCACGACGACCCTACCGCCGGGCACCTCGGGTTTTCGAAAACATACTTCCGCATTTTGAGCCGCTACTTCTGGCCGTGCATAACTCGCACGATCAGTCGCTATGTCCAACCTTGTCATCTATGCCAGACCAAGAGAAGCTCAACTACTTTGCCATCTGGCCTAGTTCGCCCAATTCCCCAACCTCATCGGCTCTTTCAACGTAGTGAAATCGCCTTTCTGGGTTCATTTCCTTCTTCAACAACGAACAACAGGTGGATTATTTTAGCCATTGACCACCTCATCCGCTACGCTGAGACCAAATGTGTTGCAACTGCTACTGCCGAAGAAGGTGCCACCTTCTTCTTGCAGAATATTTTGTTGCGCCGCGGCGCGCCGCAATATATTATCACTGACTGAAATACCAATTTCGTTTCACCGCTTCTCAGCGAAGTTCGGCAACTGGCATCCACCATCCATACCGTCACGACCGCGTACCATCCACAAACTAATAGACTTACCGAGCGCCTCAACCACACCTTCACCGAAATGATTTCAATGTATGTTTCTAACAACCAAACTACTTGGAATACCGTCGTAACCTTCATCACATATGCCTACAATAGGGCATAACATCAACTACTGGCTATTGCCCATATTAACTCATCTACGCCCGAGAACCTTTCACCCTGCTGGGCACAGTTCTCCCCTACGTAGACGATCCTCCCTTCGGACCCTATCCCGCCCAAATTGTCTGCCATGTTGTAAACGCCCCCCCCCCCCCAAATAGCACGCCTCCACACGTCCCAGTCGCAACAGGAAGAGACGCTCCACTACAATGCATCCCACCACCTCGCGACATACAACATCAGAGATGAAGTACTCCTCTGGTCCCCTTCTCGTGCTGCTGGAAGATGTAAAAAGCTCCAGATATATTATACCGGCCACTTACACCTCATCCGCCATCTGTCTACTACCAACTACGAAGTGGCACCTCAGTCGCTTTCTCGCGACCGTCGGTCGCACGCTTCAGACATTGGGCACGTCGCACGAATGTGGCCCTATCACCACCCGGACGGCTAAATGCACAACCCCTCTCCCATAACGAGCCACCTGATAAGCGGCGGCTCCGCCAGCCGGGGGATATTGTTAGGAAAAGAGTAAGAGAAAGAGCTCGGTCTGAAAACGCGCGCTCACAATGCTTGTGTTTTTCTCCCTGAGGGCTTTCACGAACCGCCAATCCAGCAAGCTTTATTGTAAAACCCATTTAACATTAACTCATCACATACGACCGTTATCGACCCATACAATATATATATATATATATATATATATATATATATATATATATATATAAACGGAAGAAAACGCACATGAGACGGTTGTTCGAGTTTTTTAGAACATATTATTGGTCAAGTTGGTCGACGTTTCGGCCTGAGACAGGCCTTCTTCATGACTGTTTGCCAGAATCGGTCACAGAGTTGTTTTCGCTCTCCACACCCGGGTGGCGTCACGTGCACCGCGGTCACGTGTCAGATCACGTGAAAAAATAAAGGAATGCAATAAGCGCGCGCAGTAAATCAATGCCAAAACGCATAAACAAACCCTCTAAAAAAAGAAAGAGAGAGAGGAGTTACGTCCGGCCGCAGCAGACGCCGCCAGCCATCGAAGCCAACGAAAAGCCGCATCAGACACCGCGACCGCAGGCACGGAGCGCGTTGAGTGCGGAAGGTGAATCACGCTCACAGAGTCGGATCGGCCCAAATGGCCTGCAACGCACGCCGCAAAAAAAGAAGAAAAAAAAAACTGCAATAAGTGCGCGCAGTAAATCAACGCCAAAAGGCATAAACAAAGCCTAAAAAAAACGCAGCAAATTTAACAGTGTTAACCACAGTCCCAGAACACCCAAAAAAGAGCAACAGGTGGAAAGAGCCTGTTGAAGGTCATGACCCGTTGACTCGTCGACAGGTAATACAGAAAGGTACACGGAAAAATTGAAGGGTTGCACTAATGGGATTGAATTAGCTACAGTCACTCCACTACAGGTCGATCAAGGCAGATTGCATGCATAGAAGACATGATACCGAAGTCTTCATTAATACCGGCCCGGGTTGAATTAAATTTGTAAATAAGATAAGATTCTCTCTGCCCGCAACCCGTTATCAGCTGCCTTTTTTATTAAAAATATTATTAGAACAAACTCTATATAAAATAAATCGTTGATGGCCTATAGCCTGTAGAATGCGTACGCTCACGCCAATACAGGAGGATCGTGTATGTTCACCGCGTGAATGGAATACATAATGCCGGGATGTTTATTGATCGCGGCTTTGAACTTGTGAATAAGGTACGATTCTTTTTGTTCACGATCTCGGTTGCTTTTGAAACCAGACTGTAAAAATGTGACTTTGAGCTTATCGAATGAGTGTTTTGGATCGCTGACATGTTTTGAAACGGGAAGTGTGGGGTTTGATTTTGCATGCGATCTGTGATTATTAAACCGCAATCGGAAAGGTGTCTCTGTCTGGCCCACGTACTGCGCGCCGCATTTGCTACACTGTAAAACGTATACTACATCACTGGTGTCGCAATTCAAGTTGCCATAAATTTTGTAGCTGAAGTTTGGAGTTTGTACTTTGTATGGAGTTTCTTGGTGTTACGTGTGGGCAGACCCCACATCCCGACTTTCCGCATGGCCGACTCCCAGTGTTCTCAGTGGCAGTTATCTTGGACGTAACTAAGGAATCCTTAATGTTGCGCGAGCGTCTGTACATCACACGGGGGACGGTAGTAATAACTTTTGCGAGGCGTTCACTTTGTTGTAAAATATTAAAATGTTTCCTTAATATGGCGTTGACATTCGGAGACTATTGCTGAAGGTCAGCACGAGGCTGGCTTGTCGGCTTGTCTCCGCCGGGGGACCGCTGTCACCTAACAAGAGGTCGCGATCGAGGGCGCGCGCCTTACTAATAGCGTCATTTATGATTTTTTCTGGGTACTTCTGTTCTTTTAGAACCTCGCGTAGTTGATTGGCGTTGGAGTCAAAATCATCCTTATTAGAACATACACGTTTAAACCTGTGAGCCTGGCTGTACGGAATACTAGTTCGGCAAGGTCGAGGATGACAACTGTCGAAGTGCAAATATCTCTGGCTGTCCGTGGGCTTTCGATACAGTTGAGTGACCAGAGTTGTGTCCTTAATTATTACTCTAACGTCTAAGAAATTAATGTCAGTTTTCGAGTAACTGTGTGTGAAGCGAATGGAAGGATGCGCGGAGTTAAAATCTGCGATGAACTTGAGAAGCTCATTTTCTGTGTGTGACCAGATCAAAAATACGTCCTCAATATACCTTCTGTAGAACATCGGTTGGAGCTGGCAGGATGCGAGAAAAGTTGATTCTAGGTCGCCGATGAATATATTTGCAAAGTTCGGGGCCATTTTCGTGCCCATTGCGGTGCACGTGACGCACGTGCACGTGACGCCACCCGAGTGTGGAGAGCAAAACAACTCTGTGACCAATTCTGGCAAACAGTCATGAAGAAGGTCTGTCTCAGGCCGAAACGTCGACCAACTTGACCAATAATATGTTCTTAAAAACTCCAACAACCGTCTCAAGTGCGTTTTCTTTCGTATATACTTTTCGTCATCCTGCGCTACGTTTTTTCTCCACTTCTACGATGGATGTCGACAACGCTACTTCGAGGTCGATTATTGTGGAAGTTCCCTTCTCATCCGCCCACAACTGCAGATCATCGGGAATTCACAGACAAAATACCTGCACCACCATTTCGATCCGGCCCACCACTTCTCACCTGCTTTCATCTCGCAACGTGGTGCCCCGTATCCTGGACGGCGAGCATCTTTTGGACTTCGTTCCCCGAGGTGTTACCCGCCTGATTCTTCATCTGGGCACAAATGACCTCGCCACCGCCAGTGTCCGGACGGCGCTTTCCGACTACCGTGGCCTTCTCGAGCACATCCGAGAACATCGTCCCGACATCACAAGTGTGTATGCCACCCTCGTTCTGCCGCGCACGCTCAATCGACGCCGCGGCTCTTCGAACTGGAGGTTCATCGGCAGATTTAATGCCAAGGTACGGGACTTTAACGGCGCCCTCCGCGGGCTGTGCCATCAGGCGAGAGGCACGTTCTTCTTTGATCATTGCTTCGGCCAATTTCCTGCACGTCTGGTCATGGCAGCCGATGGAGTGCACGCCAGCTTCGTCGGCGTGTCCTACCTGGCTTGGAACGTGCATCGGCTGCTCACCCGTTGCCACCGCCGAAGTGCCGACGTTTGGCGTGACCATGCCGCTTCTCGAGAGCACGTGAGGGACCCCGGCGCGATCACCTTGTTGGATCTTCAGAAGAGAGTCCCTTTTTTGGAAGATCGGGAGACGCAGACTGTGCATCCGCATTGTCCTGAGTCAACGCACCAGCCGGACCCTGGATTTCTCGGCGGCCACTCGGCCTCCGTGACGCTCCCGCCCTCGGCGGAGGTACCCGCTTCCCGAGAAGATGACGCTGGGCCTACGCACCAGCCGGAACCCGTGTTTCCTGACGGCCACCCGGCCACCGTGACGCCCCAGCCCTCGGCGGAGGCACCTACTTGCTTAGAAGACGACGCCGGCGGACGCCCTGCCGGACAGAGGAGCCAGATCGCCGAGCCTGCCCCTCAAGCGCGCTACAATCTGCGCAAGACTTACAGCGCGGCTCTCTGCTCGCAACAGGATTGACGGTCTCCGCCTAGCACATCACAAGCTCCTCCTGTTTTGAGTGAGATACCTGTTAACTTTTCACCACATTTTTTTAGAAATCAGGAAGTTAGCGGACAAAAGGATACGCCACGAGTCACATGCCGCATACCTTGAGACTTGCCTCGACGCGCGCATTGCTCCCAGGGGTTTACAAATTGTTTTTTCCACCTAGTATAACAAATCTCTCCGAAAGCGATTAAAAAAAAATGGAATGCGGTGCTTACGAATGCTTCTCTCGATTTAGTAAAAATAGTTAAAAATCACTGTCAGACAACTTCGACGAATGTTCGAAGGGTTGAAAGTAATTTGCTTCGCGCCAACGAACTGTCACCGCAGGAAACCGCAGCACTAAAATCATTTGAAGAAAAGAAACGTGGGATCATCAGGGAGGTAAAGAATAGTAAGCTAGCTAGGGATAATGTTAAATATCCCCCGACGACGGTGAGTGGACGGGACATGCAGAATAACTCTCTTGATCGTAGCAACATAGTTAATTTATCCAGTGTAGAGCTAACCCACGACGAAGAGTCGCTCCTCTCAAGGGGTCTTAACTTCTGCCCGACCACAGGCCAGTACGACGATTTCACGCTCCTCCAGGATCTCGATAATTTCGCACGAAGCCTTCGGCTTCAGGAATTCTTCTTTGAAAAGCCCCAACAAGGCGCATCTCCTCTGCCTTCGACATCGTCCGGCTGGACTCCCGGTCCCAACAGAGATAAGCATCTAGACCTTTATATCCAGGCGGTCCAAAAGGACATTGTGTCAGCTTATAGAAATCAGCAACCGCATCACTATAACCTCTCGCTTCCCGAACGCAAGGCGCTCAAGGATCTAGGTAACAGAAAAGATATTATAATCAAACCAGCTGACAAGGGGGGTGCCATAGTTATACTCAACATCTCGGATTACATAAAAGAAGGCTATAGACAACTAAACGATGCCAAATTCTACCGTCATCTAAACAACGATCCAACTAGTCAGCATGCCAAACTTATACACCAGCGACTTATCCAGCTAGAGAAACAAGGTGAAATTACCGACAAAACTTTACGGGGGCTAACTGCTAAACACGCCGTACCTGGGCGCTTCTATATGTTACCTAAAATCCACAAAGAAGGGAATCCCGGCCGCCCCATTATATCGGGCTCAGGAACGCTCACCGAGCCAATTTCTAGTTTCGTTGATAACCTCATCAGACACATCCCGCCTACCTTCCCGTCGTACATTCGTGACACGACTCACTTTCTCAAAGAAATTTCTAAAATTAAAATACCCAAGGACGCTTTTCTAGTGACAATGGATGTAACTGCTCTGTACACCAATATTCCCCATAAAGACGGCATAGAGGCGCTTGTGAGGGCATATGAAGCCCACAGGAGGGATGACTTCCCGGAGGGCCAAGTTCTGGCTGCCCTTTCGAGCCTGGTTCTTGAGCTAAATAGTTTTGAATTCGACGGCAAATTTTTTCTTCAAACTAGAGGTACCGCAATGGGCACGAAAATGGCCCCGAACTTTGCAAATATATTTATGGGTGACCTAGAATCAACTTTTCTCGCATCCTGCCCGCTCCAACCGATGTTCTACAGAAGGTATATTGATGACGTATTTTTTTAATGCGAATAGCATTCTTCGGCTTCTCACTCACTTTTCGTCTATGTATATCTATCTGGCTATCTAACCTCTTACGTCGCGGATCGATAAATAAATAAAAAAAGACCGGCGCCGGCTGGGATTCGAACCGTTGACCCTTTGATCAGCAGGCAGACGCGCTAACCACAGAGCTATGAAGGCAGTCATTCAACGCACTCTAAACGGTTGTTTATATATTTACCATAGGACGCGCTTTACAGCGCTGTCACAGCCACCGGTGCGCCATAGCCCTATGCACGGGGCTCATTCCGCTCTCGCGAGGCTGAGCACGGCCGCTAGCTCACCCTCTCCCGCGCTCGGGAGAGGGTGATGTAGCGGCCGTGCTCAGCCTCACGAGAGCGGAATGAGCCCTCGTGCATGGAACGCGCGCGCACCGGTAGCTGTGACAGCGCTGTAAAGCGCGTCCTACGGTAAAGATATAAACAACCGTTTAGAGTACCGTTGGTTGAGACTAGCTGAGACGCCAGAAAGTCTGGTCGGTACTCATTTTGAGTGTTTGTGCGTATGGCGCGTGCTTTGCTCGCCTTCCTAAGTGACACAAACGCACGTGCTGGGCTGCGGAGATCGTGCGCAGGGCTGCGAAAGCGTCAACAAATTTAGAATCGCCTCAAGAGTGGGCTGGCGTATCTAGAGTGTGCCGGCCACCTGACGAACGCGCATAACTCCGCACCGTTTGATGCTATTCGCATTAACGTAGATAATCATTCCCAAAAGATGGGTTCTGCTGATTTTTATCTGGTCACACGCAGAAAATGAGCTTCTCAAGTTCATCGCAGATTTTAACTCCGCGCATTCTTCCATTCGCTTCACACACCGTTACTCGAAAACTGACATTAATTTCTTAGACGTTAGAGTAATAATTAAGGACACAACTCTGGTCACTCAACTGTATCGAAAGCCCACGGACAGCCAGAAATATTTGCACTTCGACAGTTGTCATCCTCGACCTTGCCGAACCAGTATTCCGTACAGCCAGGCTCACAGGTTTAAACGTGTATGTTCTAATAACGATGATTTTGACTCCAACGCCAATCAACTACGCGAGGTTCTAAAAGAACAGAAGTACCCAGAAAAAATCATAAATGACGCAATTAGTAAGGCGCGCGCCCTCGATCGCGACCTCTTGTTAGGTGACAGCGGTCCCCAGGCGGAGACAAGCCGACAAGCCAGCCTCGTGCTGACCTTCAGCAATAAGTCTCCGAATGTCACCGCCATATTAAGGAAACATTTTAATATTTTACAACAAAGTGAACGCCTCGCAAAAGTTATTACTACCGTCCCCCGTGTGGTGTACAGACGCTCGCGCAACATTAAGGATTCCTTAGTTAGGTCCAAGATAACTGCCACTGAGAGCACTGGGAGTCGGCCATGCGGAAAGTCGGGATGTGGGGTCTGCCCACACGTAACACCAAGAAACTCCATACAAAGTACAAACTCCAACTTCAGCTACAAAATTTATGGCAACTTGAATTGCGACACCAGTAATGTAGTATACCTTTTACAGTGTAGCACTTGCGGCGCGCAGTACGTGGGCCAGACAGAGACACCTTTCCGATTGCGGTTTAATAATCACAGATCGCATGCAAAATCAAACCCACACTTCCCGTTTCAAAACATGTCAGCGATCCAAAACACTCATTCGATAAGCTCCAAGTCACATTTTTACAGTCTGGTTTCAAAAGCAACCGAGATCGTGAACAAAAAGAATCGTACTTTATTCACAGGGTTGTAAAGTACCTAGGTAGAAGTAACTGTTAATCGGTATCTAGGTAATTTTGTTGTACCTGAGGTACAAACCTAGATACTTTCATTTCTCAGTATCTGTATGTGTATCTTAGGTACATTTTCCAGTAACTTGTAACTAAGGAAGTTACTTTTTACAGGTACTTTTCTATTCACTTCGTCAAAATCGTAGAAATTACAATATAATATATACCTGAAAATACATTATAATTACAGTCGTAAGGCCATTTAACATCACGTAGTGTTTCCACGCAATAATTCGAACTCACATTTTGCACTTTACAAAACTGAAAATAATCGTGATGAAAAAAACTGGGAGGACGATTAACCTTCGCCTTTAAGAGTTGAAGGCGATAGGGTCATCGGGCCCTGTTCTCATGGCCTTCTCAATCGCTTCTCATGCTCTTGAGACACACAACGACCTTGTTCTTATGATTCAACACTCCCGGCGCGATCGAGGAGCTTTTGCCGGTGCTTTGATGCCATTTTGCCCCACAAGGTTTTTTATGTGTTTGCTCGCCACGCGCTTACAACACTCGATGCAATAATGCCTTTACCCTGACACAGACAGACATCGAGGCACTCTAATGACGGCAGGATCGCAGTGCCATTCCCAAGCCCTCCGTTGCCTAGTCGGTAGCATGTCTGGCTCGCAACCGAAAGGTCGTAAGTGCGATCCTGCGTAAATTCTTTATTTTTTTCTTTAAGGCAAATGAACTAGTTTATCAAGTGGGATCATTTGAAACATGGGGCGACCATTAATTCGCATGTCTTTAACCACCTTCATTCCACGCGTGACGTCACGTGTTCACATGAGCGTTGCGGGTTGTTTGAAACTCCGCGCGAAGTCATGTGGCTGTAACGTCCCGACCTTGTCGACTATTCAGGAATTTCCCGTCACGCCACTGAAGCCACCGACATCCGACGGATTTTCTGTGACACGAGCTCCTAAACGCGCTCGCGTTAAATATTATCTTCCTTCCTAAAAACGAAAGAAACAACGTGAAAGCTTGAGGACTTTCGCTCGTCGCTGCGTTGCCAATGTTAAGTGTGTGTGCACTCGACTCTTCGTTTCTCCATGCGGCCGACGTCTTCTGGGCCCGCCGATGGCTTCAATGCCAGTGCTGGCGCTGAAGGGCAAGCCACGTCAACAAGCGAGTTTGAGCGGGACGTCGTAAACAGTGGAAGCTGTGTCTTCGGTGAGCCAATTGGAGCGTGAGAGTAAGGCACGTGAGGACTCAACTCCGATGTGGACATCTGTGCAGCGTCGTCACGTGCCTCGCTTCAGTGACCTTATTGGCTCCCCGGGCCCTTCTGTTTTGCCATCTGTTAACTTCTACCGAGTTGGAGGCTCCTCCGGTGCCTGTTTCTCGCCGACTGGCTCCGGCCTGTCGGGACTCTAGGCGCCACTATCCGTGCCCGAGCGCACGGGCAACTCGGGCTCTTTGCTAAGCGCGCCGCCGTGGAGAAGAAGAGCAGAAAAAAAAAGGTCTCTCGGAAACAACAACAACGAAGGCTACGTGGCCACGTGGCTAGGTTACGTGCTGCCTTCTCTGGTCGAGTGTTGAGTCAGTTGAGTCAGCCCATTGTCTTTGGTTGCCTGGATTGACTTGCGGACGCAATTTGCCTTCGTCGTCATGTCTTCGATCATCAATGAGACGGCCATCGTCAGTACGTAAAAGAAGGCGAATCAGACGGACTATGGCCCTTTAGTAGGGAATATTTTAAACTCGTGAAAACGAAAGAGAATCGGAACATTGATGTTAGGTGTCTGAAGTGCGCCCCGAAACTCAAGATCATCTCGGCGTCCGTCACTAGCACGTCTATTGTCAGAAAGCATCTGTTGGTAAGTGGTCCATATTATATAAGCGAATGACGTTTTAGCGACTGACACTTTAGCGAGTAGGAATCACTTGAGCGAATGGACGTTTTCGCGGACTGTTGTCCTGCGGCGCTGAGCTGTTCTGATACGGTGCAATAAGTATTAACTGGTCATGCTTTGCTTATTCCAGACGTCTCACAAGGAAGCACTAAACAGTGCCGACAAGTAGCAACACGAATGTCGCCGGGGTAAAACGGAAAGCCGCGGCACCAAGGAAAGACCCGAGGTAGCACAGGGCCTCCACAACATAGAATAGCAACGTCCAGCCATCAGTGGCAGACTACATCAGGAGCTCGAAGTCCCCGTTCTGCCAGAGTACGAGTACTCAGATTATCTGTCCTTGATGTTTGTATCCTTCTACTGCTGCATTAAGTTTTGACAACAAGCCTGCCAGTTTTGTTGTGCTTGATTATGCGAAATGAACATTTACATATCTAAGGTCTCCCAATACTATTTTCCGCAGGTAATTATAACTGTGACTCTGGAAGTAGTGTTTGTAGGGCGTGTTTTAGAAACCAGGAGGAGTTTCTTCAGGCGTAGTCAGGGGTTTCCCCCCCCCCTCAAATCTTGTTTTGCTGGGACCTCCTTTCTCCCTCCCCACCTATAGCATCGTGTCATTGTCCCCCCCCCTACCCTAACCTACCCTACCCTACTTTACCCTACCCTTCCCCGCCCGCTCTCCCGCCCGCAACAAGATCCTGGCTACGTGCCGGAGTTCTTTAACACAATTGAGTGTTGACAGACGGAAGAGTTGTCCACAATACGTTCTAAGATACATTCGTACTGCTACCGAAGAGCAGCCCCGCATTTATTGGATGCGCTGATATTTGGTTTTCAGATGCATTAGACATAATGGACAGGAACTGGTTGTAAATGCCAACCTGCCGTTCTCCTTCGTGGAACAGAGGAGTTTCTGGCATCTGATACAGTGCGGCTTCCCTGACCGTCACGTGATCAGTCGACCTAAGTTGATCAGCCGAAATCAGTAAGGATGCGGCTGAGACGAAGGAAGTGCTTCGGAATTAAAAACAGCGCGCGAAGACGAGGACCAGACAAAGAAGTGACACGGACGCAGCGCTGACTTACAACTTGAGTTTATTGAACGCAAAATCGCAATATATGCTTGGGTTGTCACGAACAAAGTAAGAATTCAGCCCAAATTATACATCACTAATGACAAATAAAACAATAATAAAATGCGCCATGACACAGCCGTGCATAGTATGTGCTAAAAAAAGACGAGCAAAGCAGGGAACTATAAAATTCATCTCTTTGCCTGATAGAGGCTAAGAAGGACTGCTTACACATGCTGGACCCAACCTCGCTATCTCAACAGCCTCCAGAATTTCCCGAGTAAGCTGGTTCCTATGACAGCTAACAATCTCACAGCGTTGGAAGTCGGGTGAGCAGCCACAGTCGCGGCAATGAATGCCCAGATGACCAGACACGGTTGTGGAGACACTGTAAGAGTGCTCTCTTAAACTGTCATTGACACAGCGGCCCGTCTGGCCAACGTAGCGCTTGCCGCATGTCAGAGGGAAGAATAAACTCACCCTCAGAACACTTCCTGCGTCCGTGTCATTTCTTTGTCTGGTCCTCGTCTTCTCGTGCTGTTTTGAATTCCGAAGTATGTGCCAACTCGCCCAAGCCTCAACTTTAGCGAAGGAAGTGATAAGAAAAAACTTGGCGATCTTCAGTACGTTTCTTCTACTGCGGACTGCTGGTCACTTCATACGAGGCAACTGTCATGGTTTCTCTTCATCATGCGGTATTCTCAGTGCCATAATTTATTTTGGTGTCTCAAGGAGTTACCTTGGGGGGGACAGCACATGGGATCGACCCAGACACGCTGGAAAGGTGTTCTTTTGCGCTGGGCTGTCGTCGCATTCGAGGAAGGCACACATTCGATATTCTTGCATCTACGTTAGAAGGCTTATACATAGAGTACAATATCCTCGACAAACTAACATGTACCACCACGGACAGCGGCTCCAATTTCATAAAGGCTTTCAGGTGAACAAGAAATCTTAGATATTTCTTACAAGAAAATTCGAACCATTTCGCCAGAATAGATGTTTATTTTTTTATTTTATACAGCCGTTTTGGGCGGAGGTATGAAGACTACACAGACACATCATCGGAGGGTGAGATAGAGGAGGAAATCTGTGCACCTTTTCCAATCTATAACGTCCTCGAAGCTCGTGACCAATCTGATGGGGTCTACTCACTTCCTCGCCACCAGCGCTGAGTGTGCCATATGCTGAATCTGATCGCAACGAAGGTACATAGGCAAACTCTTACAGCGGCAATCGGTTGATGTTACTTCTAATTCTGCAGGACGTGGAGAACGCTAAAGAATCGTCGCCGCAGCTGAAGAAGCAAATAAGGCAGACTTTCAGCAAGTGCTCGGCATTATGCAAGAAGCAAGCGAGGTCTAATGTGGTTGCTGACGCCATCTCTTCAAGCCGTGAAGGATATTTGCCCACGCCTGTCCACACGTGGTGGAACTCTACATAGGATTGCCGCAAATCGCTTCACGGAATGCTCCTTCACAGTGAGGGAAAGTTGAAGGAAATTTGTGAGAATATTAAAATTCCGTCATTCACGAAGTAAGACATTGACTTTATTCATGAGTATGTTCAGGTGTTTACACCTCTCGCAAAAGCTATAACTCTTCTCCAGCGCGAAAACAGCATGTTCATGGCATATCTCCTGCCTACAGTGGCTTCACTTCGCAAACAAAATGTCCGCGTTGCTGACGGAGAACTTGAGGTACTGCCGCCCGGTGGTCGAGAGCTTAATCGCGGCGATCACTAAGAGATTTGCAGGTATGTAGGAAGAAAAACATTTAATAATATCTGCCGTATGCTATCAAACATTTAAGGTTGCATGGATAGACAACGAAATGAAACGGAAGCGGGCCGGGGACTATCTAAAGAACGAACTTATGCGAACATCAACTATAGAAAAAGCGTCGTCAGGTGCACAAAGTGGTAAGGATGAAGACGACTGTGAGCACTTTTAACTTCGAAACATCGTCCTCATCTGCTTCATGGGAGCTGGAGTTTGTACAGTACAGCGAACTTGCTCCGACAAGAAGTCTGGACTGTCTCAAGCACATGCCGCTGCTGTAAAGCGTGTTCTTAAAATTCAACACAGGGCTTCCAAGCAGTACGGCGGTGGAGCGCGTTTTTAGCATAGGAGGAACAATTGCTACCAAACTGCGATCGAAGATGTCGGATGAACATTTCGAAGAAGTCCTGATAGTGACGTGAACTCGAGCACTCAAGTGAAAAAGACAGTCTTCGAATGCTCTGGTGAGAGCGTATTGCCTTATTTCTCCCACTGACACCAATAAAGCATGTTTATCAAACTTGTTTTTGTGTACATCCCAGTACACAAATGATGTACTTACAATAATAATGTGACAAATTTGAGAAAAATACTTGACGTGAAAATAAAAAGGTACCTTTGAAGTAACTGCACCTGTACCTAGGTACATTTTTAAGCAAGTAGCTAGATATGCACCTAGGTACATTTTCGTATGAGTAACTGTAACTGTATCTTAGGTACACTTTTGAAGTAACTTTTACAACCCTGCTTATATCACAAGTTCAAAGCCGCGATCAATAAACATCCCGGCATTATGTATTCCATTCACGCGGTGAACATACACGATCCTCCTGTATTGGCGTGAGCGTAGGCATTCTACAGGCGATAGGCCATCAACGATTTATTTTATATAGAGTTTGTTCTAATAACATTTTTAATAGAAAAGGCAGTGATAACGGGTTGCGGGCAGAAATAATCGTATCTTATTTACAAATTTAATTCAACCCGGGCCGGTAATAATGAAGATCCCGGTATCATGTCATCTATGCATGCAATCTGCCTTGATCGACCTGTAGTGGAGTAACTGTAGCTAATTCAATCCCATTAGTGCAATCCTTCAATTTTTCCGTGTACCTTTCTGTATTACCTGTCGACGAGTCAACGGGCCATGACCTTCAACCAGAGTGTCGAACCGGAACCGAACCGAACCGAAAACCGGAACAAAACCGTTATTTTTAGCCGAACCGGAACTGAACCGAACCGAAATCTTCGCCGCCATCTTGGAACTGAACCGGAACTGAACCGGAAAAAAATATAACGATAACCGGTTCAAAACGGTTCACGGTAATTTTTTTATTACAAAATGAGGGCTGGAGAAGTAAAAACTGGCAGCTGCATTTCTATGTAGTGATCAAATTGTCATAAACCGAATTGCAATGTATAAGTAATTGTGGGTTTTCATGGCACTTTTGTATTGGCACTACGATTAATCGTGTGTCACGTGGTCACGTGACGTCTTGGTTTCAAGACATGCTGTCCAAGTAATGTCACGTCACGTGGCCCCGTGGCGTAGTCGCATTACTCACCGCGTCCAAGTCGAGTTAAATTCAGAACGTCGATTTTCCCCTCTCTTCTCCAACGTTTCGTCTGCTTCTCCTCCCCGGCCTTCTTTTCCCTCGCCCTACCTTCTTGAGTTGCAACGGAATATAGATGTATTAGCGTTGTTGACACCGTGACGTCACATGCCATCACTAAAGCCCATTTATACAGAAAAGTAGCGACATTCTATAAAGAATGACGCCTGCTATCTTGGGCCAAACCAGGCGGCGCTACCGTCGACGCGAGGGTGTAAAAAAGCGAAACATAAAGATAAAAGGTGGGCGCGTCGAAGGAGGAGGGAGAAGGAATGCCTATGCTGTCGGAGTGCAGTGCATACTATGAGCTCATGTCGCCAATCAAATAATGCCGACTGTGCAACGTCACGGCTTTCATCGTCTTTCTTTGAGCACATCTTTCGAGGCTGGTAGACAGTGACAGCGCGCTTTTAGCCTGTGTGTATGTATTTGCGCGTGTCTTTCAGCCTTTGACTGCGCTCTGACTCAAATATAGGAAGGCCGTGTGCTATCTTGGGCCAAAGCAGGCGGCGCTACAGTCGACGCGCAGGTGTAAAAAAGTAAAACATAAAGATAAAAGGTGTGCGCATCAAAGGAGGAGAGAGACGTCGCTACCTTTTTTATTCAGGGGCATTAGCCATCACGACTTTTCACCGCCAGTCATGCGACACCGTGACGTACTCGGTTGTCATGAGCCTGAGCCGAGTGCTCGGGTTCTTGGCAATCAGCATCGCCAAACTTTCGTGTTGGCTCGTTTTCAATCAAAGATGAGAATAGCCGAACTCTAATAAAGCCTAAATCTCAACCCATGCTTTATTCTTTGCCAACCCTCAGCGCATGACTATGATGAACACTGGCGGTATACAATTAGCGTCAGATCACATTGCCTCCTGTTCTAATAGCGAGTTGAGGAGGAGAAAGCTGTTTCTTTCCTTTATTTTTTCTGCTTCTGCCATTGAGCAGAGAGGAAAACTAATGGGTGTTTTTGCAAGCTATCACCGTCAGGGATTATCTGTTAGCGGTATTAACTGTAAGTGAAAAAATCGTTGCATGAACTATTTTACATGTACACATCATTGAGGCACTCAAACATGTTTCCGTTGTTGCTCAACTGTCTGAGAAAGATGTCCCCGAGAATAGAAGCATTGAAAAGACCGAATATAGCTTATTAATCTGACGATAAATAGAACTACAAGTGTGTACGGCAGGGATACCTGAAAAGAAAGATTCTAGTGGCGTTTGAGGGACAGCCGAAAGTCGGCAGCTGCTCAAATTCTCGCAGTTTTGTTTAGAATTCTCAGTTTTGGATGCAAAATAAACGAAATGGAGCATTGCTGCTAACAAATGACAGAAATATAATTGTCGAATTGGCACCCCCAAACAAAGGAGGCAGTCCCTCAGAAATAAAAAGTATTCTCTGGAAAAACATCGTCAAATGAAAAAAAAAAAAGATGGGGGGGGAGGGGGGTTAAAAACCTACTGTGTTGTAAAGGTTCCTCTGCTGCGCATCTTCAGCACAGAGCAGACAGCGTGATACTGCAAAACTACTTCGTTTGCGATATCACTCCTGCCAGAAAGCGCGTTTTCGGGGTGCCAGACGCTCGCGCCGTCCCTCACGACGCTGCACCAAGCAAGAATACGTTTTGTTTCTTAATACATGGGTTGCACTGAGCGCGAATCTTCTGCAGTGTGCATTTTTCACCTCGGGATTTGATTTTCTCAACAAAAAGAAATATCTAACCACTCGCGTATAGTGCGATGATGTCACGTGCAAACCATGTTAAACAGTTCAGTTTTCTGTTGAAATGTAATTTTCTCAACACAATACTCCGTTTCGCTTTAAGTGTGAGCGTATCAGAAACTGAAAAAGCGAGCTCCGGGCTTTCAGCGTCCAAGCATGCGCGCTCCTGCAGTGCAAGTGGTCGGGACCAAAGGCTTGTGCTTGTAGCATGGTAAAGTGAACATTTGGGCCAGTTGGTTCATTGCAAACAAAAAGCGCCGAAAAAATACAGGGAGAGATGAAGGGAAACAGAACAAGGCGCACTCTCAACTGAAGTTTATTGAGACTTCACACGTTATCTAGCCACAGAAACCCTGTTAACCCTATCTGCTCAGCCCGCGTTTCAAAAAATTCAAACTCATTTGTAGATAAAGATAGGGACGTGTCACTTATACATTTCTTCTCAGGGGTCCTAATTTCATATGGCTCGTGTACTTCTTGACGACACTTTATCTTTGTGCTCTAGCCAAAATCTTAGTGTTTGTTTGTAGCATAGGCTGGATCTGGACTTAAAAGCATCTCTACTAGAGAAATACGCACCATAAACAATTAAGTCCTGAACAGTAAAAAGTCGACGTTTAAAACCAATTTTTGTTTTTTTATCAAGGGCGACTACTTGCACCTGGAGAGCAGCAGCTTCTTTTCTATATACGGTGTGTCGTTTGTTTCACTCCACTTTTTCTTCTTCAAGTGCCCTAGTCCGTTGACACTCACCGACGGTTAAGTGGCTGTCGACCTATCGAGCCCGACCTAATTAAACGTCGGGTCACTAAATGTTTAGGACTTAGTTTGTGAAGGTCTGTAATTCTCAACTTTTGACCCAACCAGACGGAATTCCGTCAAACGTGTTTATTGTAATACATGCATTCCTATATAAATTTTCGCGGGCTCAAATTTTCGCGAATCGGGCCAAAGTTGAAAAATTAAAATTATTCGCGGGTTCTAATTTTCGCAAACCCAGATTGCTACCGACCCCCTCCCCCCCCCCCCCTTCCGGCCCGGTTGTCTTTCCATCTTTCTAGGATTCTGCGGCTTCAGTCAATCAGTCAAAATCTAGGAAAGGGAAGACGGCGGTAGGTTGTGTGACTAATGGTCCGGAAGTCACTGCCGTTACCCGCAGCTTCGAGACGCCGACAAAGGCTGGGTTAGTGTTCACATCGGTTTTCTTTGATGTGAACCTTTCTCGAGTTCACTTTTCGAGGTCCCACACTCTGCATGAAAGGACAACCGCCAAGGGCAATGGGGTCAAACCAGTGTATGTAAATAAGTTAAGGGTCCAAACTAACTGGGTCACACACCCCGTAACCTTTCTTGGGTTCACTTTCGAGGTCACACACTCTGCGTGGAAGCCCAGCGACAAAGGGCGATGGGGTCCAACGATTGCACATAAACCGACCAAAGTGGGTTTAGGGCCAATCAAACTTGGCTGCGTTCCGGGTCGTCGATGCCAGCACGCTCTGTGTCAGTGCAGTACGTTTTCTAGTGCCCGTCAGTCTGCTGTCCCTCGATGTCCTTACTACGTTACTTCAAGCCAGTGGTCGAGAATGCAGAAGATCATCATATGCCGGGACTGCCTGACCCACAGGTATGCAAGACCACACGTGATAAGCGTTCTTTTACGTCGGCCAATCAAGAGTGTTATTGCCGCTTCTACCGCCGTGGACTCCCGAAAGCGGAAACGAGGGCCCTTCTCTGCTTACAAAGACGAACTTAGATGTAAGATTGGAAAATATGCTGCGGAAAATGGGACAATTGCTGCAGTGAGGAAGTTTTCCGATGGAAGAGAAAAGCTTCTAAACGAGAGCACCGTCAGGGGGATGAAGACTCTCCTATATCCAAGCCTACAAGTCCTGTCATTCAAAGAGCTGGCTACCTTGCTTGGTAAACTTCCAGGTGTCAAGCCTGTGCTTGAAACTTGGATGATGACGTACGGGCGTACATTGTGGAGCTCAGAGAAGGGGCGGTGTTATAAACTCCAGGATTTGCATCGCTGCTGCACTGGGCATTGTGCGGGCGACCAAGCCCACACTCTTGCCAGAGTTTGGTGGGACTCTCGTTCTCGACAGACCCTGGGCAGATCTTTCCTGAACAGGATAGGATTCGTCAAGCGTAAGGCCACGAAGACTGCGCGAAATTTTCCAAACGATTTCGAGGGTGCCAAAAGAAGTTCCTGCAGACTATCGACGAGAAGAGAAACCACTTCAGTATTCCCGACGACTTGGTGCTCAACTGGGTCCAAACAGGTGTCAAGCAGGTTCCAGCCAGCAAGTGGACGATGGAGGCCCGAGGTTCCAAGCAAGTCGGGGTGGTTGGCTTGGACGACAAAGGAAATCACCGTTTTGATGACCACGACGCTTTCTGGCAAACTCTTGCCTCCTCAAATCGTTATATGCAGGCAAAACAGACAGGTTGCATGCCAAGGTCACGTTTCCAAATGACTGGGACGTGTGGCACAGTGACAACCACTGGAGCAACGAAGCCACAATGCTGCGATTTGTCGACACTGTCCTCCTTCCGTACGTGGAGACATGCAGGAGTCGTGTGAGTGGTGCCAGTCAACATGCACTTTGCATTTTTGACATCTTCGCTGCACATCGTACGAAGAGTCTTCTGCAGAAACTAGCTGCTAACAACATTGAGTACGTCTTCGTCCCGGCAAGCTGCACCGGACTCCTGCAACCGAACGACCTAAACATTAACAATGTGTTCAAGACTGCCATGATGAACCGCTTTACCCAGTGGTATGCCGGATGTGTACAAGAGGTGGTGGAGAAAGGACAGAGTGCAGCTGACGTTAAGATCGACTTGCGAGCAAGTGTTATGAAGCCCGGTTCACGCAGCAATGCTGATTGAAGTGTATGCGGATCTCGAGAACCGCAGAGACACGATCCGAATCGGCTATACTCTGGCAGGAATTGTCTGAAGGTACCAAATAAACTTCTTGAGGTGAGCTGAATTCCGACTTATGGCGTTATTTACTTTAGGATACTTTCCATATCATATTCACATATCGCGTATAATGATATTGTTATGCTTTTTAGACGCGTGTTTCCCCGGTGTCTCAATGCCGCTTTCAAGGTGATGAAATTTTCCCGAATCGTTCGCGGGACCTATTGTTCGCGAATCGGAGGCGGTTCGCGAAGTTCGCGAGAGTACGAGTCCACGCGAAAATTCCGTCGTTTACAGTAGTTCTTTTTGCAGTAAAGCGTGGTGTATCGCATTATATAGAAGAATATAATTTATTATTTCTCTCTACACATTTCGTGCATTTGTTTTCAGATCTATAACGTGAGCAAACAGTTTTCTTGGCATACCCTGCGACCTGGTCTTTCACACTGCCAACCAGCGAACAAATAAGCACGTTCCGCAGACACAACAGATGGCGTATTTTCGAGTATCGTCCTCCCGTGTCGGTCTGAAGCGGTTATGTGAACTTCATGACAATAACAAATAGTTTCTTACTACCTGAAGACTTGACAAGATAGGTAAAGGGCCTATCACCATAAAGATATACATCATAAGTTAAAGCACCCACAAATTATCTGAAATATGCTCTGCAAACCTCTTCCGACGTTTTTATCCTCGAGAGGTAAGTGCAGGCACGTAGCCAGGAATTTGTTTCGGGGGGGAGGGGGGGGGGGCCCGCCCATGACAAAATGCTGTATCAGGGAGGGGGAGAGGAGGTCCCAGCAAAATGGAAGATTTCGGTGGGGGGGGGGGGCGGGCCCATGGGCCTCCCCCTGGATACGTGCCTGGGTACGTGTATAAGTGATTTGGAAGAAACTTATGCCTTTTTTTCCATTTTGAAGCTGATTTAAATAACTTGTGCTCCTGGCGCATTTTCACCTTCTCAAACATATAGAAGTCTGTTGCTTATTTTATTTGATGAACAACAATTTTATGTGTCTGTGGGCTAGATGAAAACAAAGTACATACACAGTGGCGCGTGGCAGAACTATAATGATTGCGCACGCCGCCCGTCAGAAACTGACCAATTAAGTAGCTTTAATGTCGGGTAGACTATGAAATACCACTTTGTTGTATTTAACAACACATCACCAATTAGCAAGGGTGATGTTTATTTTCAAATTGAATTGACCGTCATCTTGTCAAGAACAAACATCAAACGCCAAGGTATGTCGAAAAGGTGCACTTCAATGCGCACTATTTTAGGTAATATCCGAACTGAATACGAAGGTCACTTTTTTCTGCTTAAATTCGCCTGCATCATGGCGCTGAGAGTAAGCAATATTGATCAGGAAAGCAACCGTTGTGCTTGCCGCTCAGAGTTTCTATAGAAGGTAGACTGAAAGGGTTTGTCCTAAAACTCTCCTGATATTTTGAAAATATTATGGCTTTAAGCTCGGTTGCACCGTCATCATATCTATTGTAAAACGTATTTTATAATCTAGATTTCAGAATACAAATGGCGAGAACATGCCCATTTCATGATTGTATGCACTAATTTCTAAGTACAAGAGCGCAGTAGGACTCGACTTTTAATATTGCGACGCAAACGTGTACTAATCACGCGCATTTTAGACAATCCACCAGACTGATAATCTTTAGATTCAGGTAAAGTATGTGCGGCTGAGGTAAAAAGAAATGGATGTTGAGTCATATACCTTAATCTAGCTTTTCATTTACTGTTTCATCGAAATTAAACAACTCAATTCATTTTTGGTACGTGAAAAAAAGAAAGTGGATTCAACAAATTATAAAATGATATATAGTTGCTCGTTTCACTCTTGAAAAAGTGCCTATAGATCATATGCGAAAAGAAGCGCCATTTAGTGTATTCATGATCAATTATCAGATTTCCTCCATATTGGGGGTTCCCGTGCCGATGGTTTCACCCGAGAAACAATAGTCCCGGGCGGCAAAGTGGAAGTCGTAAAACTAAAATATGATCACCTGCTGCAAGTCCAGTACGAACCCTTCACAGGACGTCTTCGAGAAATACCGTTCATAGACCTGGATGGCCCAGTTCACTGCTTGAGTGACGAGTCTTGCGACCTCGTTGCTGACAATTCATTTTCCAGAATTTTGTGGCCGTCTTTCTTTCTTCTTTGAACCGAAAATAACCAGCAACCCATTAAGTATACAAAAAGACTGCCCTAATATCATAAAAACAGAGTTAAATGCAGATGCGCCTCGTCCACAACTGGAAGATGTGATAAACCCCCATATGGCGGCTCCTAATGGCATGATGATGATAGCTGGCAAGGATTTTGCATATTGCCTATTGCCAAAATAACGCGGAAAATATATTCTCAGTTTAGCGGTTCAAACCGGTTCGAACCGTTACCTTTTCGCTCCCGGAACTGAACCGGAGCTGAACCGAAATCCGTGAACCCGAACCGGAACCGAACCGATAGAAATTTCGGTTCGACACTCTGCCTTCAACAGGCTCTTTCCACCTGTTGCTCTTTTTTGGGTGTTCTGGGACTGTGGTTAACATTGTTAAATTTGGTCCTTTTTTTAGGCTTTGTTTATGCCTTTTGGCGTTCATTTACTGCGCGCACTTATTGCTAATTTTTTTCTTTTTTGCGGCGTGCATTGCTGGCCATCTGGGCCGATCCGACTCTGTGAGCGTGATTCACCTTCCGCACTCAACGCGCTCCGTGCCTGCGGTCACGGGGTCTGATGCGGCTTTCGTTGGCTTCGATGGCTGGCGGCGTCTGCTGCGGCCGGACGTAACTCCTCTCTCTCTTTCTTTTTAGAGGGTTTGTTTATGCGTTTTGGCATTGATTTACTGCGCGCGCTTATTGCATTTCTTTATTTTTTCACGTGATCTGACACGTGACCGCGGTGCACGTGACGCCACCCGGGTGTGGAGAGCGAAAACAACTCTGTGACCGATTCTGGCAAACAGTCATGAAGAAGGCCTGTCTCAGGCCGAAACGTCGACCAACTTGACCAATAATATGTTCTAAAAACTCCAACAACCGTCTCAAGTGCGTTTTCTTCCGTATATACTTTTCGTCATCCTGCGCTACGTTTTTTTTTTCTCTCTCTCTCTCTCTCTTTCTCTCTCTCTCTCTCTCTCTCTTTATATATATATATATATATATATATATATATATATATATATATATATATATATATATATATATATATATATATATATATATATATATATATATATATATATTTATTTATTTATTTATGCATATCTATATAGACGTTAAGGTTTGCAAGAACCATACTGGAATCTGGAGGAGACATTTGAGACTTAATACCCACTTATTATCGTCGTTTGTTGATCGGATCGCTAAGGCTAACCCTACGGTACTGTTCAACCTTATTTGCTAAAAATGCAAAGCAAACAAATCAATGTGTCCTGTATTATAAAAATTAAAGTGTGTTTATCTCACGGTCGTGTGCGTTTTGAGTTGTTGCTTAGTATTATCATGACGACATGACGCCGTAAATTTGCCTTGTCGGGATTTTTGCTGAGCCGTGTTCTTCCAGCGGTGACTTACTAAAAGATAGTTTTTCTGCATCTGCAACTTTGTTGGAACTAGACATTGTGAGTAGGTCGTGCCTCATTGAACTTGATATTTCCACGTGCGTCGGCGAGCGAGCGCGCGCGTGTTCGATTGGTTGCCGCGCTTGACGTTCGCGTGGAGGTCGAAGGTTCAATTTCTAGGAGTGACGCGTCTTTTATTTATTCTTTCAGTTTTAATTTTTTGGAAAATTTGAGAACCCTGTGTTTTGTTCGAGGTCCGAATATTCTAGCCGCCGAAGCTACTACGCCGATTGTTCTAGAAGCCAACGCGTGTACATAAGGGCTCCGCCCAGCGTTCGATCCTGCTGTTCCGCCAACGTCGACGCCTGCGAGGCTTTGTTGTTATCTTCTGTTCACCTTTTCATTTCTGCACAAGTTGGCCCCAATAAACGTTGCAGTTTCCTCAGTTATTCTTTGTTTTCTCACTTCGTCATTCGTGACATCTTGGTGGATGTGCTGGGAAACGCCTGTCCTTCTAGCGTACCCCTCAGAGGGCCGCATGCAAGTCGGACACCAAGCCCACGAAGACCCAACAAAGACACTACCAAGACCCGATTAAGTCGCCGCACCCAAGGCCTACATACCGAATACGGACTTCTGCCAAACAGGACCAAGCAGTCAACGAGTCCAAAGATGGACCACCAGTCATCGGAGAACCCGACCACCGCCGGCGTTGTTTACCTGCCCGTCGCACCACGGACGGCTGCTCCGTTCTACGGCGAACGATTCGTAGACGTCAAAGACTGGATCGACCAGCAGGAACGCCTTGACCGCCACAATGGGTGGACCGACGAGCATACCTACACAACCTATATTTCTCATTTAAATGAACTGCAAGGCGCTGGTTCGAAAACCACGAAGCTTCCCTGACTTCGTGGGACCTTCGCAAGACCGAGCAGACGTTTACGTTCGCCAGTCAGCACCGAAGATAGGGTGCCGATTTTCTATAACAAGTGAGCACCCGGCGCCCCAATGAGGTCGTCACGAGCTTTATGGAAGACGTCCTGCACCTGAGCCTCACGCCGACCTTCAGCCACCGAAGAAAAGAAGCTGCGTATTCTTATGCGTGGCGTGAAGGACGACATCTTCGGTGAACTCGTGCGCAACCAACCGAAAACCAATCAAAATTCGTCAATGAGGCGACGAACATGGAGCGCAGCATCTTTGCAAGGGCAACCCAATACCAGAGGCACCTTAGTGTAGCATCCCCCTTGTCATCGGGGATCGACCACGGCTCTAGCGTGACTGAAATTTGTGATGTCATTCGCGATATCATCCGAGAAGAGCTCAGGAAGCTTCGACTTGCTGCCAAAATGCCCGTTTCGCTTTCAATAGCCGAAGTTGTCCACGAAGAAGTTCAGCGCGCAATCCAACAGGAGGCTACTGCCACCGTTGCAGCAGTGGAGGAGCCCGCTCTTAGCTACGCCGCAATGGTCCCACGAGCACCACCACGCCCGCAACCGGACATGGCGCCTCCTCGACGTGAACCTCCAGCGCCGCAATGTTCCCTCCGCCAGGAGGATGGGATGCACGTCCACCCAGGAGAAGGTGCGCCAGGACAGAGTGACATGTGGAAGACGGTCGATGCAAGCCCGTTGTGCTTCCACGGGGAAAGCCGACCACATCTACCGCCGTTGTCCCTTCCGGCAAATAGGGCAGCGCTGCTACCATCCAAACGACGCACGCCCACGCTACTTTAAGCGACTGCGAAATATCAAGAGTGCCTTCGACGATCTCCGTCTGCACCACTTGCACCTCGCCGTGGGTCCCGGTCACCGTCACCACGACGTCCAGCTTCGCCGATGCACCGTCGCCCTTGTCTCACCGCGAAAACTAAGCTCTCCAACAAGTGGAGGTGAAGTTTACGTGCACGGACGACGCACATTGCCTCCACGAACGCCGGAGCAGTCCCACTCTCGCGACGCCACGCATTGCAACGACTCTCAGGCAGCGGTGCCCAACAACTCAAAGATTGTTTTCGACTGACACGACGCATCGGCACTCGTCGACACCGGAGAAGACTACTCAGTCTTGAGTGTGAGGCTCTCCCGCCGCCTTCGAAAAGTGAAGACGCCGCGGGATGGGCCCCAGATATGAACTGCTGGGGACACCTCATCACGCCTGTCGGAAGGTGCACTCCTAGCACCGAAATTCACGGCGAGACGTGTCCTGTTAAATTCGTCGTTTTACATAACTGTGCCAGAGACACATTTTGTGCATGGAGTTTCTGGGTAAATACGGCGCCGTCATTGACCTTGTGGAGAAAAGATTTATTTTGCGGGCACCTGTTCCGCCTTCAGAAAAACCTTAAAGAGCGTCAGCCGCCATCCAAGTCCCTGCGTGCCACGTGAACCTGCTGCGAAATCAAGTGTTGTCGTAACCGTCGTGACCGATGCAGCGACCTGCGGTGAAGTTGGCCAGTAAGACAAGTTTCAAGTTTCTTTATTCCTCTTCATACAAGAAGAGGGAGGAAAAAACAGTACAAAACTGCTTGACAGTGCCCTCTATCCCCAACAGCAACTGCAGAAGAGGCACTCAAAACAAAACCGTTCTCAAGAGTACACAATCTGATTTCTCACGAAGCTGGTAAAGATAGCATGCGTTTGTTAAAACAGTTATCAATTGTAATACTTCGCGATAAAAATAGTTAGACATTTTTGGGCGGCTGGTATCTCACCATCTGATTTCTGCGGTTTGTTTTCGAGCGCGGGACCATCTAGGTGTCGGCATGGCCGGTGGCATACGAGGTGTTTTGTGAGTGAAGGGAAGAATGAGAAAGAAGACTGTTACCTGGGTGGTTTATCGCTGCTTTATATGCCAGGGCAAGTTTATAGTGATAATAGTTCGTGATTCGGACAATTCCTAATTTATGGAATAACGGTGCCGTGTGGCTGTCATGTGCTTCAATACACAAGAATACGTATATGAATACGATGAATATTTGCAGAAGTTTTATTTGCCCATATCAAGAAACAGTAGTTAAAAATGAGTAGAGTAAAGAGTTATAAAGAAGTCGCTATACAGACTGGGGTAAGGTTATTTATGCTTATAAATTATACCTACCACCTTCGATAGTTTTTCGCTATCATCTGAACTGTTTCATCCCATCGCATGTATTCATTAAACATGTCACAAAGAACTTTGACGTTCTGCACAATTTATATACCACGTGAGTCTTAGCAGAAAATTTGATTTCCGCTAATTTTTACCCCTTTGTCCTGAAAACAACAGCTTTCGTTTTATTACTATTTATAACTAAAGAGTTCTGGACTGTCCACGTATAAACTTTTTCTAGAAATGTATTACCTGTCTTCATATTGGCCGAAATATCGGACCCTGCAAAAAATATACTTGCATCATCTGCATCATAGGCGTGGACGTCTGGGGGCATCGGAACTCGTGCCCCCCCCCCCCCTCGGGTCGGGGCCATGATTCATAACGAGACGCTGTTTACGTGCCAGGTAACGAACTTCTAGCAGTGGCATGTAAATAAACTAACGCCCACGTTAACTTTATTGACAAAATACATGGGAAATGAAATCCCGGCGTGCTTTCGTTAGCTTCAATCTCCAGCTCTTGCAAAAAAGTGACGCGCAGCAGCACCCTTCTCCCCCCCCCCAGGAACTTCTGATTCTGCACCCCCCCTGAAAATGGAAAGTCTACGCCGCTCATCTGCAAAGATTATCATGGTTGCTTCATCGTCAATGTTAGCTATGTCGTTAATATACAGGTTAAATAAAAGAGGCCCTAAAATACTACCTTGTGGAACACGTGCATTAAGTTTTCTAGACTCAGAACGTTGGCTATTTGTTACAACACTTTGAAAGCGAAACTGTAAGTAACTCTCGAGTATTTTCAGGGCTATTCCCCAAATACCAGAAAGTTCTAGTTTCTGAAGAAGAGTTTTATGATTAATGCGATCAAAAGCTTTTAAAAAATCGATAAAGATTCCCAATGTAAGAAGCTTGTTTTCAATATTGTTTAGAATTACCTCTTTTTGGTTAAATAACGCTAACTCTGTCGAGCACCCTTTCCGAAACCTGAACTGCCGGGGACTGAGAATTGAGTGTTTCACAAAAAAAAAGTTTAAAGTCTTTTATGTATGATTTTTTTCAATCCTTTTGACAATATTGGTGAAATGGAGACTGGCCTGCAATTACTAAGATCATTGCTATCCTCTGCTTTATATATGAGAGAAACATTTGCTATCCGCATTTTACGCGAAAAAAACACCAGTTTCTAGGCATACATTAAATATATGAGTTAAAATAAACGCAATAGACTTTATGACATATTTAATCTGCTTTATTTGAATGTCCAGAAAATCAGAACTTTTGCTGTTTTTTAGACTAAAAAATTGAAATAACTTCTTCCTCACTAGTTGGAGAAAAATATGCTCTCAGAAAGATGTTTAATATATTTTGAAGCTTCAATAGAGTGAACACTGTTAACTAAGTGGACAAATAAATCATTGAACGCGTCTGCAAGAGCTTTACCTCTTTTAATATCCCCCTCAGCCGTAAGTTCGGTTGTTTCTCCAAACTTACGTCACTTCATGTAATATCGAATTTAACTTCTTCCACAAAATATCCGTTCTCTCTTCATCCCGAAAAAGCAAAAATTAGTATGACCGTTTGACCCGCCGTAGCTCACTTGTTATCTTGTTTCTTTGCCTCTTAAAACGTGACACTACAACTGGATCCCTGTACGCATAAATTTTCTACAAGATGAATCTTTTTGCTTCATCATTTTTAATATTTCTGCTGTGACCCATGGTTTTCTACACTTCTTATGAACTATATGATTTTTGTATTTAAATACACGGTTATATATATAGCAAGACGTTTCAAGAAAACTCTCAAATACCTCGTCTGCCGACACCTTAGACAAAGCCGCACTCCACACTGTTGTGTTAATTTGTTCTTGAAAAGATTGGAGACTTTTTGTACTATTGTCACGGTAATAAAGGTAAAGCACACATATTGTCTTGTGTTTCTGTTTATGTAAAGCTATAAAAATAAAAATAGAGAGATTATGACTTATTGTCGCCCCTCTAACACCACCATGCGCATGTTCCTAAGGTACATTTGTTAAGAAAATATCTAACAATGGTTAGTCCGCACTACTATAACGAGTTGGTTTACAAATGGTACAGATACAACTATACGACTGATGAAGCGTGAGAAATTCTGATTGCTGTGTTGATAACAAAAGCATATTGATATTAAAATCACCCCCATAACAAGGTTCAGGTTGTTCTCACCGATACAAAGAAAGAGTTCAACCAGATATTTTAGAAAACAAAACATGCTGCCACCAGGAGGGCGATACACGACACAAAAAAACGTTATGCGCGTGCTGCAACGTCAAAACTTTATACTCCTCGGTAATTACCGGAAATCCATCTATCATAGTGTAGTGTATGGTATTTTTTACGTACACAGCATTTTCCCTTCCTCTTTTGGAATTTCGGCATAAATTATAGTTTTCATACTTACTTAAAATTTCAACAGAATCATCTGTAGTATTCCATGTCTCCGATAACATGATAACATCAAGAAGAAAACCGAAACTCTGCAAAAACGCATCTAACTGATCAAATTTGTTACACAAGGACTCTGCGTTCAAATGAAACAGGAAAATACAACGCTGGTTTGAGATCTAAACACGTTCCCAACCTCACTCGGCAAGAAACTAATTCGGTTAGCCATTTCAGAAAGAAAGAAATCAAAAGAATGACACATCTTCAATACTTCTACTCCTGTTTCCGCAAGTCATCTCCGTTCCTGATTACGTGCACGCGTCCTCCACCTTCTTTCATCAAGAGTGCATTGCCACTCCTGTACCAGGCATACGTGTAAGCGTTTGCCCTTGCCCATTCTTTTGCAGTCAAAGTAGCCACCTTTCTTGCCCCGTCAGGTTTTCCATAGAGGAAAACGTTTTTCCGCTTCGTTCAGGCTCACGCGCTTACGGAACCATAGATCCCCTGTTATCTGGTTTGCGAAACGCACGATAATCGCAGAGACATTATCAGACTTTGAGGCTGACACCATATCACTAGCGGTCAACTTCTGGTACGTTCATCACTCTTGCCACACTGTTTACCTTTTCTAGTACGTTCTCTTTCTCGGTCATCGGTACACCGTGAAGTTCCAGGTTTTGTGGGCGTGGCCGCCATTCAAGTTCATTCACCTGCTTCTTTAGTTCTTTGATTTCTGCTTTGCATTGCTTTTAGAGCGCAGCTCTTAGGCGCCCGTTTCCGGCGAGCGGCGTCGCAGATCGCCGTCGCCATCGGTGTCAGCGTAACCGCGTGGTGCGTTATGGGAAATCTCCCATAATGTATTGCGCGAGGGTCACGTGACCAGGATCACGTCACTTCGGCAGGGTCACGTGACCCCGCGCGATGCATTATGGAAATGTCCCATATGCACGCGCGAGGACACGTGACCAGTTACGTGACCTCACGAAGGTCACGTGACCCGCGCGGTCCATTCAGGAAATGTCCCGCAATGCACCGCGCCAGGGTCACGTGACGAGGTCACTTCACTTCACGACGGTCACGTGACCCCCGCGCGGTCACGTGACCTTGGTCAGCTCATCCTCGAGGTCACGTGACCCCATTGAGGTCACGTGACCATCCCTGATGTCACGTGACCACCCCGAGGCACGTGACCCCTGAGGTCACGTGACCTTTCCACTGAGGTCACGTGATCCCCCTCAGGTCGTGACCACCCCTGAGGTCACGTGACCTACCTGAGGTCACGTGACCCCCTGAGGTTACGTGACCCCCTCCCCTCGCATGACCTTTGGCCATGCAGAGGAGGATGGAGGAAGGGTATACCCTGCCCTCAGTACCCTTCCCTCCTCCTCCTCAAGAGCTGCGCTCTAATTCGGCGTTACAGAGAGTTGTAAACGGCTTTTTTCACCTATTTCAGCTCTTTTCCTCAGATGTTTTATCTCCTTATCGTGTTGGGTCTTTTGGTTTATCACTGCGTCCTACTTTTCTGACAGCATCTAGAATTGAATGCTGTATTCCATCTACTGTGACTTTAAGATTTTGAAGGTTGTGTAGCTTTTTGTTAATTGCTGCGAGTGTCATCACTGACCGCAGAGGGATCCAGATCCGCAGTCACTCCTTTGTTTAGCGATCTGCCGCACTTCGCTGCCTCTATCCTGCAGGTTTGACAGCGCCATTGTTTATGCCAGCTATCACCTTTCGATTTGAACGTTGACTCGGCTATTCCAGAGCAATCACCTAAGTTGTACGGAAACTCAAACTCGGAACACACCATTTTTCTATCTTTGTCTGAGAAGATAACTTTGCATAACAGACTAATGTCATCGGTACCATTGTCCAAGTTTTTCACTGAGTCCATTGTCCTCAGAAACGGCGCCTCCAAAGTCTTTATTACTGACCAGGAATCTTCGTTCCGGGCTCACCTGATGCAAGAAATTCTTCTTCTCAGTAGCACTAGCCCTGTCAGAACCACTGCGTACCATACGCATATAATGGACTAACGGAAATACTAAAACAAATTATCGCCCACATGTTCTCCATGTGATGCGACGTGGAGCACAATACTTCGGACGAGGTGTTATCCTATGTCGGGTTTGCTTACAACAGGGTGGCGCAAGAGACCACTGGAGTAACTCCATTTCAGTAGTTGCATGGCCGAAAAGTAAGTACCATGATCGACGCTATGTGGCCCCACGAACTGGCTTACTTTGGGAGGCACGACGCCCAAGTGGTGGCTCAGCGATCTGAAGAAGTTCTATTGCTTGCACAAGTTCGTACTCAATATCAACAACGTATAGACGCCAACCGCCGCCACCTTCGTCGGATCGACGTTCGCTTCAAACCCGGAGTCTGTGTCTGGGTCTGAACCCGATAAGACGACGTAATATATGCGAGACGTCCTGAAACGCTACTTCGGACTTTACAAAATTCTTCGTCGAATCGGGGATCTGAACTACGAGGTGATGTCCGACGGAAAACAGTCTTCATCACGCCTACCTCCACGACCGGAAGTGGTCCACGTCGTGCGTCTCAATCAGTACTGCAATCGATAGGACTGTTAATTGCGCTTCTGTAGTGCACTCGATAGGCCTCTGTTTTACAAGCTCCGTAGTTTTTAATTATTTTTGTTTGTTTTGCTGCTGCATTTCCCCCCAAGTTGCATCGAGGTAATGCTCTTTTAAAGGGAAGTAGTGCCACGCGCGCAGCCAAGCGGGCGTGTGCGTGGCCGAATAGTTACCGTGCTTGGCTGTCGCGCGGAGGATACAAGCTTAATTCAAAAACCGAATGTCTTTTTTCTATTTAGCATTTTCGCAAGTTCAAGAACCTTCTCGAATGATTAAGTTACGAATGTTTTACGCAGCGAACATTCTACGCCGAATGTTCCAGAAACCCACGCGGGTTTCTGGAGCTAGGTTTTCAGCGTGGTGAGCCGGAGTCAGCCTCGCCTCAGCGCTCGACCCTGGTGTTTCGCCGACATGAACGCCTACGGCGTTAACCTTCTTTTATTTTGTTTTAGGCACAAGTTGGACCCATTGGTCGTTTCGTTTATCTGGCTATTCGCCACCTCGTTGTTTGTCAATTCGTGACAAATGATAGAGCAGCGAATGTGGGGTGGATTAGCGATTTTGACGCACTTGTTTATATATATATATATATATATATATATATATATATATATATATATATATATATATATATATATATGTATGGGTGGTTTCATCTCAAATCGTGCAGGCAAAAAGGATCAAATTTTTAACTTCGCTGAAAAAAATATATGTTATGGCGTCGTCTCTAAAACGCAGTAGCTCACAAACAGCAAGTCCGACGGATTTTTTGTTCTCGACTTACGATTTTTAAAGAGGCCATGGCGGAAAGCAGTGTTTTTCACATCCGTCGTGGGTCCGGATGTTTCGCTCGATCTCCCGTCGTGGGTTTTCAGTCCGCATTATATTAACTTTTTTCAAGCACTCTGTGGGCACAGATAAAAGGCTCTAATACCATGAAATAATTTTAGGCGTTTTGCTTTTTTTCTGTAAAAATGTCAAATACGCCCCTCGATCAGTTGTTGACGAACTTTAACAATTAAATACTGGCGATCTACTTGAGTTACATCAATATTTTTTATGTCTATGGAAGCCCAAAACACGCTCTTTATAGATATTATATAATTATTTACCTGTATTAAATAGCCCTTGCGGGACGTTTACGTTATTGTTATGCGAAAACCAAAAAGTACCAATTTTAAAATCGATTTTCTCAAAAAATCCATTTTTTATTTTTCTTATTTTTTGTTAAAATGTAGATATGATAGTTGTCTACTCGAAAAGCAAGTCGAGAAAGTGTATATTTTGTTTGTATGTCCTATATTTAAGCCTCAATATCGGAAAAAAAAACGTCTTCGTTTTGCAAGACCTAAGTCAGACAAAAAAAAGCGTGCGCTTCTATGAATTGTAAAAAAAGTTTTCTTGAATTTTTGTTTGCGTTTGTAATCAATTATAAATGCATTTTGTGGTATTGAATAGTTATTTATGTTTTGAAAAGAGCGGGAAACGACGAGAAACATATCTAATCAAATCAGCAGGCCTAGTAGACCTTCAATATCAAAGAGGCACAGACGTTGTATTTTTTCGATTGATAAAACTTTCACTGTAAACTAGCATGACTAGCTATTAGCTGTCATATTACTAAAACATGAAAAGTCACCACGTCATTGATCTATTATATACAATTCTTTCCGAAACCAAACGCTAGGGGTTGTTCACCGCACATCGCACAGATCACCATGGAATATCCTTTCACTTCCGTAATACACAAAAGTGATGACACAGAAACGATCCGAAACACACGGAGAGATTGTCACGGAGAAGGGTAGGGAATAAAAATAAATAAATAAGAATAAAGTTACCCAACTCCGATCTTAACGAAAATTGCGGTAAAAAAATAAAAGATTTAGGTTCGAGCCGTGGCAAGGCGATAGGTCCACGCCTGGTTAGACAAAGAAGTCAACGACACGTAAAGGAAAAAAAAGTTAATTAAGACAGAAAAACTCAGCCGCACATGTCAAGAACAAAAACCAACTCCTCCGGGCATTCCCTAAACTGGACACAGCCAAATGCGTGCGAACACGCTCTCTACAGCACCGTCGAGGCCGCTACGCCATGAAGAAATAAACCCAACAAGTAAACAATGCTAACAAACAGTTACTAACGAAAAAAAAAGTTCAGCAGAACCGCACCCGAGAAACAAAATTTAGCGGGGCGAAGAAACACATACTGAAATAAAATTAAAAAAAAGTCTTAACTGACCGACGCCGGAGTCCAGTCCCATGACACTGAAGTATGGCAGGATGATGGCGTCCAGATGATGCTCGAATCTATTCTTCACTGTGTTCCGCACATCCGTCGTGGCTGTGCGGAACAAAGTGAAGAATAGTTACGAGCAACGGTGCGCAGAATGTAACCGAGACGTTAACATGCCTCGAGCTTCAAATCGGGAGAGGAGCTTTCGAGGTAGTTACGGCAAGCAGTTACTCAAACTTTTTCTTTAACCTTCCTTCTTCAAAAAGACAACAAAAAAAAACACGTCAGCCGGCGCTAACTTTTCATCTCGGAGAAGACCACTCTTCACAAACGGTTATAGTTGCCAAGGAGGCTGACTTCGACCAACTAGTCTCCGGGCAGAATAGACACAAGTATATTTGCCAACACGCTCGTTTTCGATGCTAGTCTCCGGGCTTTGCTGTTTCCAAAGAATAACCCTTCGGTGCTATCGGATTTCCGCGGAGGGAGATGGAGTACATAAAATTGAAACAATAAAACACGGATGACAAGCACAGGACAACCACTTTGCAGAAGCACGGCCATTTCTAGGATAGGGCGTTCGAAGCTAGGCAAATACAGCGGTATCGTTTCACGCGTGCACGGATGGTTAGCTTCAAAATTTTCCCACATCCTTAACGAAAGCGGCCCATCTTCGTGTGCGCGCGCGACTTTCGTCCCGCGCGCCGGTTTTAGCTCGCACGCGGCGTTGTTTTGGCAGGCAGAACTGTTGTTGTGCCGTCGATATTGTAAGGCCATGGTGTTCTCATCCTCCCGGGCAGCAGTTACTTTGCTTTCCCTTCTGCAATACTCTGATTGACTGACTACTCCTGGGTGGGCGTCACTGTTCGCCGCGTCAACGACACATTCGTGCCATTTCACTCCTCGACACAGGGCGCGCTGCTCGCTTTGCTGTCACGGGCCGTCTATCTAACACAACGAGTGCGAAGGTCGTGGTCATCTGCTGGTTCCAGAAGGGCGGGACGTTCATATAGGCAATGAAGGCCCCGAATCAATAGGACGTCTGCCAGATTTCTATACCTTAAAATTTACGACGCCTGCTGGTCTGTTAAGAAGCGTTGCTGTCTCTTTTGAACTGCTCCAATGTACCTTGCCGCCTATAATAAAATTGAAATGATCAATAAATACTAACAGGGTGGAACTACTGTATCTCAATTTTATGTAGGTGCGTTGAGAAAAGTCAAAAATATTTCCAAGTTTCTGAAGACGCGCAATTCGCAAGTTCGTTTCAAGCCAGTAAAAACACGTTTTTGTACGATATCGATGCTTAAATATAAAACATACAAACAAAATATACACTTTCTCGACTTGCTTTTCGAGTAGCCAACTATCATATCTACATCTTAACAAAAAATAAAAAAATAAAAAATGGTTTTTTGAGAAAATCAATTTTAAATTTGGTCCTTTTGGTTTTCGCATAACATTAACGTAAACGTCACACAAAGGCTATTTAATACAGGTAAATTATTTTATAATATCTATAAAGAGCGTGTTTTGGGCTCTCCATAGACATAAAAATATTGATGTAACCCAAGTAGATCGCCAGTATTTAATTGTCAAAGTTCGTCAACAATTGACCAGAGGGGGGCGTATTTGACATTTTTACAGAGAAAAAAGCAAAAAAAGCCCAAAAATTATTTTATGGTATTAGAACCTTTTACCTGTGCCCACAGAGTGCTTGAAAAAAGTTAATATAGTGTGGACTCAAAATCCACGACGGGAGATCGAGCGAAGCATTCGACCCACGACGGATGTGAAAAACACTGCTTTCCATGCGGCCTCTTTTAAAATCGTAAGTCGAGAACAAAAAATCCGACGGACTTGCCGTTTATGGTACTGCGTTTTTAGAGACGACGCCATAACATATATTCTTTTCAGCGAAATTAAAAATTCGACCCTTTTTCCTACGATTTGAGATGAAACCACCCATATGTATATATATATATATATATATATATATATATATATATATATATATATATATATATATATCACGGGCGAGTGCGCGCGGAAAATATCTAGTTCGGCAGAGATCTTAAATGGTAAAAAGGATTATGTCTCTCGACTACAAGCTGCTGCAATAGCAACTTCTCAAAATCTTGCCAGCTTTTAGTACACTTGTCTTGAAGTGAAAGCTGCTTCACTATTTGTTTTAGAATTCATCCACCATTCCTACTTTGAGCACCTGCGCCTCAACCCGCAACTTTTGTTTTTGAATTACCAGTTTTCTTAAATTCTGCACATGTCTACAATCTTCGGCTCTTGACTGCAAGCTGCGGCATTGGGATTTCCTTCAGACTGAGCCACCTTTCGGAATACTTATCTCGAAGTGGACGTAGTTCGACTGCTTTTAGGTACTTGTTTATAATGAAAGTGTTATTATCAAATCTTAGGCTTTAGCCCTCTTCGATAGACTGTGATATCCACTCAGATATTCTATCACGCTCTTCTCTAATTTTTTCTTTTCGTATGCAGTGCTGTTGATATAATTAGCCTAATGTAAATACGCAATACGTGAGAAAATATTACATATGGCGTGGGAATGTTGAGTTAAAAAAATCATACTCTTATAAATTTTTGAGTCAACACAGTTCTGCAATTTCTTACTATAAAATTAATTTCTGATTCGCATCACATTATTAGTTAGGAAAATATTTTGATTTTTTTTAAATTTCAGATTATCGTATTGTAGAACAATAGTTCAAACATTTTTTGTAAATGGATGTAAATCTCAGAATACCTTATATTAAAAACAAAAGTTCTAAAGTAGAACGACTCCGCCTAAACTGAAAGCGATCGCCAAAACCTAAAAACATAACATTTGCGTAAGAAAAAACAACGTGCTTAGCACATTATTTATCATTCTAGTTTTCTGCAGTCAAATGTCAAATCAGATATCTTGTCCCGTTTTTAGTTTGTGTTAGTTGGAACTTCGCTGTTCCTCAAATATTTGTGCGAGAGGCCTCCGAAATATATTTTTCTAGAGATGTAATACATGTCTTACACACTACACAATTTGCCATCATATTTCGGAGAATCTGTATTTAATTTGTACAACCGTAATGGCTTTTTAGACCCAAGAGTGAGCTGCGCACTATGAATAACTTAATACCTATCCGTAGTAGCAATACCTCTACAAGTTTGTTCGACTTAGGAACCTCCAGTTTTCACGCCATAATTATGACATTGCGGCATACCAATAGCCGTGTTACATAGAATGTATTTAGAGTATGACAAATCGAGCAAAGCGTAACGTGTTTGTTGTGTGGATATATTTGTATATTAAATACATGGTCTTCTATGGAAGCGGTGCCGTAACCCGCTAAGAGGTGGCTCACGCAAGAGATGTAGCACATCTCTGGGCATGCTTTTACAAAATGTTGCCATTCAGCTACTGCAATATATCAGTAGTAGCGCATAATCAAGAAGCGCATGTGGATGTATTAAATTATATTTATTGTTTAGTTCCAGTAATTTATATAATAAAAAAACCTAGTATTTTCCTTGTGAATAGTTTTATTAACTTACCTGTGTACTAAGTAATGAATATGTATATAATACAGTTTTGTTTTATCTCTGCAGGAAATTTAATAGAAAGCAACCAATACTATGCGTATATGATATTACACTATCGAATTCAACCCAGCCAACAAATCCCGGAGTTTGTGACTACACGTTTCTTGACTCGCTATACAGCCCTGAACAGTACGGAACGCTTTTAGACCACACGTCACATGGTATGCGATGGTTCAAAAGACTGTTGGGACAGCACGCAGCACCAAGACTGAATTTGGGCTTTTCATACGCTACTCGTAAGTACCTAAAGGTTTCTTGTCTATTTGCCTGACTCACATAACACCGTCAGAACGTCTATAAAACACAACATCGTATTTCCTACACACTATCAAAATCAGGTATTCTGAACCAGTACAGCAAGGCACGCACAGTAAATTTACATACTTATAGAGCACAAAGCACATAGGCCATTATAATGAACCCATTCCGGTCGCTTCCATCATTGGGTAGTGTGCTTTAGGAATATGTCCGAGAGTGGGCAATACCTTTCCTGTGATAAACATCAAACGCCCGCATACGTCGCTACCGATTAGAAAATCATGTCGCCCAATCCTTGTTGTAGTCTGTTCTTTTCGCACTTTTGAACCTATATAGACCAACTTGTCCAACTACAGTTTCTTTTTTATATGCAACAACAGCACAGTACCGCAGCATCTTTTGCCTATGTAATACACTCTGGAACCTTGTATTCAATAGACCAATCTCACCACGTGTACCGTGCATGCGTGACGCTGCCATAAGATCAGTTCACAGGACACAGGCGCCAGTCCCCGAGGAGCTCGAGCCACCTCGTGCTCTTATTGAGCAGAGACCTCAGCGGGGCGGCTGCGCGTGCAAAATATTCCAAAATTGTTAGTTAACGCCAAAGTACTGGGACTTCCCAAGAAAAGAATGCCGTATTTTTTGGCTCGGGTACATAAATTATGCATCGCGCTATGCACAAACTCCGCGAGAATGTGACGCTAGCGGATGGAATAGAACATGAACTTTTAACATGACACTACCTGAATAAAAAAATAATTGAAAAAAATAATATTTTCAATGACCCGACGTCCACATAAGCCCACTATTCTCAAAACGAGGAAGGACATCGTGAGTGTCTGTAACGTCTACTTCAAAAAATAGAAAAGGTAAAAAAAACTGTCACAAGTAAGAAAAAATTATCACCTTTCTTTCTAACAAGTGTTGTCCACTGACATATACCCCACAAGCATCCACAATATATGTTCGTGTATTGCCGATAATAGGCTCAAATAAACGTCGGCTCATGAACAATATTTTTTAAATACTTTTGTGTTCAGATGATATACTGTTCTCAAACTTTTGCGTTCTATCCCAGCCACTAGCGTCCGATTCTCACAGAGTTTGAGCTTTGTGATTTGCATAGTTTACTCCCCCTGGCGGAAACAAAAACCCGGTTCTTGTTTCTCGGGACCTCCCAGTATTTTTTTTTTGGCTTGTGTCTGAATTTAACCTGACAACCCTCATAATTTTTGAACTTCACACATAAGACAAAGATGCCACGAATCAACAAAACAACATTAAGTGGAGCTTATTTCTAGCATTTGTTTCGCAATTCAGGACGAATGCTGACAGATGAAACACAAAAAGCAGAAACGAAGCCTAATTGAGGCATTTTCCTGGGAAGTGATATTAAAAAAAGCCAGGTAATCACCGAGGTACTGCGCACTCATTTCTAACTATTGTATATGTTAGGAACGTTAGGAGAAAACACACAAATTCGGGTCAAATAAATGAAAGTATAACTTAGCTTTTCTGGGGCTTTCAAGGCCCTTAAATTGCTAGACGAAAAAATTGCCAAAGAGCAGTGTATATTAGGTGAATGACCTCCGTGCTCCGAAACGTACATGCAGGTTTAGAGTACCACAAAGCTAATATTACAATTCATAAAAAAACAACGAAAAAACACAAAAAAAACAAAAAAAACAGTGTCCATTTTGTTTTTATCGTTTACTTTCTGCGATTTTGCGTTGTTTTCTAATCTGTGTAGAATGCCCCTAGACGCAGAACTACTAAACTGTGATTCAGCTACTAAATATAATGACTGAAATATCTACCCTTCTAAAACGGTCCATAATGTCGAATTCCGAAGAGACTGATTCGCGGTGGTGTGTCAGAACGGAAAGTATTAAAATCTCACCCGATAAAAAGCTGTTTCTCGATTGGAGCCTACACAGCGCAGCTGTCTGTATGCGGGAAGCAGCTAAAAGAGTAAACCAGGCGAATTGGCAAACAGCACACAATAAACGGGGACTAGAGAAAATTCACACAGGACAAGCGCTGACTCTCAACTGAAATTTAATCACATGAAACCAAACAAAGAAAACAGACCAGCCCCCGTCACAGGATACATTCACCACGTGTCCAAAAAAAACAATCTCTTACTACTTAAGCCCAGTGACGTTTGGCTTTACACAGTTTGCGCCTCCTTTGATAATTTCATGCGCCACTAAAATTTCTCTATTCACTCTGTCCTCTCCATAGCCAATGATAGCAGTCTTAGTGAAGATAGGTTTGCACCCACATCCATGACAATGCAATGACACATGCCCCCTACTGCTCCCACCACTGATCGCAACGACAAGCCATGCACCCGCAGACTGTGATTAACAAACCTGCCCGTCTGACCGACGTACGCTTTTCCACACATTAATGGAATTGTGTATACAACTCCCACCTTGCAAACAACATATTGATTTTCATGCTCCACCGAGCAAGCGGGGCCTTTGTCCTTCTTATCGCCAACTCTCGCGCATAGTTGCGCCAGTTTACAGGGAGTGGAAAAGTAAGCCAAACGTCAATGGGCTTAATCGCTAAAAAAGGCTCCGCGGCCGACTGAGAAACGACCTGTCTACCTTGGGACAGCGGCTACGAGCACATTGCTTCCGAGACCGCTTAGCTAGTCTTAGTTGTCAGTGTGCAATTCAGATCACGTGTTTCTGCTGCCACTTGGCTTTTGTAATACGGTTAAAAACCAGGGATGCGTCGTTGCCTGCAGGTCATGCAGTGACCGAGAGGCTCGTGTAGAACGTCAAGCTGGGCGTTAGCAGTTGCTCGTATTCCTACTCGCATGTGGATTTCGACGCGCGCGATTCAAGCGGTGTTCGTGAACTCGTAGCCTCGAGGCGACCCCTTAGCTGTTGCATTTGGGGTCTTCGACCCGATGGATTTTGGTGTCATGTGACGGTCCCAAATAGCAGCAACAGCTGGGTCCCGCTTAATTTGGCTTGAGATGACTATAAAACTTTGAAGCTCGCGGCCCGTGATTGATGCTGATCCTGCGTAAAGTTTTTAAAGCGTTCCTGTTAAAATTTGGGGCCAGCTCGCCAAAAAATTTGCAAAGACGCAGCGAAATTTAGGGATAGGCGTCATCTAGTGCTCAGACTGTGAAGTCGTCCTCATTCAAATTGGGCGGCATCCGGTGGTAAAAGCTTCGACTCGCTATAAACTTTGGAAGTCATGTGACGGTCCAATTAGCATCAGCCGCAAAATTGGGGGTGAGGTGACGGTTCAAATCTTGGTCCAGCGTAAATCTTTGAAGTGGACCTGCTAAACAGTGGGGCAAAGCCTTGAAACTCACAGACCACGCTGGACCCAGTGATTTGTTTTTGAATAGACACCATCTAGCGTTAGAAATTTGAAGTGCTAATGGCCAAAAAATTGCTGACATCTGGTGGTAAAAGCTTCAAGCCCGCTAAATTTGTGGGTCATCTGAAGAATCCCCTAGCATCAGCTGGATACCGCTAAATTTTGGCTGGGGTGATGGTAAAACTTTCAAGTTCACGAGGCCGTGCTACATCTTGGCCCAGCGTAAAGCATTGAATTTACCCTGCCGTGCGCTTCCCGCACATGGTAAGCTCTATACACCTAATTTTGAGGTGGCGCTCACCTGAATCTCTTAGCTGGCGAGAACGTTTACCATTATCACGCGACATCTCTCGATAATGTTAGCGACAGCTTGGTAGATGTCGACAACTCTCGCACTCACGTCATCTCTCGCTAATTTTAGCGTCATTTGTATGCTGAACGGAGCATGTGTGGGAAATAGATCGGAGTGTGGTCGCATCTATACGCGCTAAAGACGATACAGATATGATGTTTAATGTTTTTATTATCATTCGCTCTAAAAACACGCACACTTATAAATACAGATACGGATTTTAAAATCAATCTACGCGACAAAGAAACCACTGGAAACATTTTACCAAAAAAGTACAACACAAGCAATATCAAGACACATCCAAGGCAAAAAAAAAAGTTGATTGAATACAAAGCAACGCGCGCGATACAAGCCAAAGCTATATTTACAAGATCAAGGTGTGCGATGACAAGAGAGATAGCATCCGGCTTCCGTACACTGGCGGAATATACAAAAATGTACACGAAGTTTCAAGACACACCGCTGGGAAACGCGAGCAACTGCGCTACAGTCCAAAATATTTACGAGGCGTGTGGTGAGGAGGCAGATCGCTTTCTTCCTAAAACACTCTTGTGTCCAAAGGAAACGTCGTAATCCCGCCGCTGCAAATGTATCGCTTGTTGTCGAACGGATTCAGAGCAATCTTTTCGACCCGCGATGCTTTTGTTCTCGTTAAGTTTTCGAGCAATCAAATGCTGCGTCACTCTGTGCAAATTTTGTCTCTAGAGCATGCTTGTACAGCTCGTAGGTGAACTTGCGAGACTCAGATTTCTTTACTCCCTTGGCTCTTACGTAACATGTGTTGTTGCTTGTTTTGAAGCTGTATGTCTTTGGTTTGAAGCAACAAAAAGCAACTGAGTGAGTAGTGGGTTATTCATTTTTTTAACACACCCAGCCTCATTCTGTTTTCCGTTGAAATGTTTACAAGGTCAGGGTGTGAGATGAGAAGAGGTGGATCCGGCTTCCGTATACTGTGGATTAACAAAATGTACAAAGAGTTAAGACACACCGGTGGGAAACGCGAGCTGCTGTCCAAGATATTTACGAGGCGTGTGATGAGGAGCGAGATCGCTCGCTTCCGAAAATGCTCTTTTGCGAGCGCAGTTTTTATGGGGATCCGCTCCAGCCTGGACCGACAGATGGCACACCGAAAACTGTAAAGAAAAGACAATAGGAAGATCAAGTTGATCAGCTTTTCTACCCTCTGAAGCGCTGACATTTTTGAGCCCTTTTTTCAGACCAATTTCGGCGAGTGCGTTTTGTGCTAAGTCAGTCTTTAAATACAACTTTAATGCGTTATACACGTATTTCTCACCGAAGAGGAGGTGGCATGAAGTACCAGAGTTTTGGGGGGATCCGCTCCAACAGGCTGGACCGACAGATGGCACACTGAAAACTGTAAAGAAAAGACAATAGGACGATAGAGTTGATCAGCGTTTCTACCCTCCGAACGCATTGACATTTTTCAACCCTTTTTTTTGACCAATTTCGGCGAGTGCGTTTTGTGACAAGTCATCCTTTGGGTACATCTTCAATACGTTATACACATATTTCTCACTGATGAGGAGGTGACACGAAGTATAAGATGTTATTCACTGTCAACGATGGTCATCCTCCATACCGCCATCGTCATCTGGAAAAAAATTGACAAGATATGAAGTCATTAAGCTGCAGATATGTGACTCACCAGGCCGCTCTGCCAACAGGTATTCAGCCACTATGAGGTGATCCCGCACAAACTCTCGCACTTCCCGCGTCAACTCGGCCGACTCGCGGGAACCCCCAACCCAGCCCCAAATTGTCGAGTCCGGAAGCAGGCCGACAATTGTTGTACAAGGGCAAAGGGTGAAAAATACGATAGAAGCATCCCGCAAGGGCAGATATGCTCACCAAAGGCGACCGCAAGGATCGCTAACATTTGCATCGCCAAGTATGCAAATAGCGGTAATTGTATATCTCTCCCGGGATCAACGTCTTCCTTGTCCCAGTTTTCCTTCACTCGAGCAGTAGTCGTGGATGAGTTGCGGATTGATAAACGTAATGATCTCCTCCAAAGACCGAGGGTTTCTTTGCCGAAAACGCTCGATGAAGTGAGAATGTACAATATCAAAGGCTCGCTGTCCTTCCTCGCCCATCTTTAAAACGACGGCGTAGTTATCGGTCTGCGTTTGAGGTAGTGCGACAACGCGGTTTTGCCAGGCTTCTTGTACCTGCACATTGAGAGATGGTCAGATAGGGTTTTTTGCCTCTGAAACCGAGTTGAGACACCTCTTACAACGAAAGCGTGGGCTTTTGGCATTCGAAAAAAGCCTCGCAATGTTTGTAATGCCCACAAAATGGTTCTCAACCAGAGAGAAGATCGACATGCTGCTCCAACTCGTCATCAACTACCTTCAGGGGGTAGACAAAGTTTTCTCGCTGTCATAACCAAACACGTTCACTGAGACACAATTTTTACGCTCAAAAGCCTCCACGTCTTGAGGGAAGGTTACAGGGTACGTTTTCGGAAACAGATACTTGCACATATGTTCACGATACGATAATGCTCTTCCTCTGTAAGCCCCGTTTGCAGAATGCTAGACGGCGAGCGCCGCAAACACAAAGCACATGTCACGTTCAGATTGGTGAAGACGCTCACTGACACTGACGAGGCCTTGCTTTGAGACAAGTTGCTTCGGCAGAAAAAAATGGCCGCAACCAACGGTCGGAGGAAGCAATCGTCCCAAACTAAGTGTACAAACTTTGATCCCTACAAGAAAGAATCCCGAGCCTTGTTCCTGATAATGCTCCAACCGAGCAGCTATTTCAGTGCAAACTCGCTGAATCAAACTACTGATATTACCGTCATATTACCGTCCTGTTGGAGGACGGGTGATACCCGTCCTCCAACAGGCTTCTGCAACGATCCTTCATTCAGATTGTATAACTGCCTCGGTGTGATCATGTCCGGCCCAGGCGCCGAATTCTTGTTCATCGCCACCAGTGCAGCCTCGAGTTCCCCCAGCGTTATTGGACTATCGAGCACCTTGTTCGGTTTTCCCTTATAGTCTGGTTGGTCAACCGGGCGGTCCCGGCACAGGTATTTCCTAGCCAGGTGTTCCGTAAATTCGTCGCCTTCAACCCCATCCTTATGCATGAGGAAGTGATCTTGTTGTGTGCTACCGTTCTTGCACCCTTCGGATCCACCAGGGTCCGAAGAAGTTTACAGGTTTGTGCGAGACCTAAGTTGCGTTCCATCCCGTCACACAAAGAGTACCAGTTTCGCATTGAAAGTCGCAATGCATATTACTCCGCCTCGTTATTCAGTTCCGCAATCTTCTTTCGCAGCTTTCTGTTTCCTCTCTATCTTTTCCACATCTTCATTAAAATGACCTTCGCGCCTCCCACAGGTGCAGCCGATGTGAGTCCACTTCCAGGTTTTTCTCAGTTGTGTCCACAACCGTTGTATACCGCTCGGGCTTCGGAGTAATTCTCCTGTCTGGTATTTGTACTGATAAAAGACAAAGAAGATCGCCTCGCCGGCAGACTTTTCGTGTTTTCTTCCGTCTAGCAGAGAGTTTGTCTTTGAGCTGCATGCTCTCCTGCTTGTACTCTTTTCAATGAACTCTGCCTCACGAAGCACTTTTTGCCTGCAGTCAGGATAGCGCATTCATGAAAGATAACGCTGTTCGCGTGTTGCAGGTTTGTTTGGTGAGCGCTGTACCCGACGAGACCGCTGACCGTCATAAAGCAATCCTGAAGCGAAGTAAAGAAAAGTTGGACTTCTTTTGACGCGGTTTGATATAAAAGGATATATTTCATTTCATTCATTGCATTTATTATACCTTAAGGGCCCCTGGGGAGCATTACATAAGCTGGGTAACATAAAACACAATATAAAACTTCAAAGGTTGAAATCAAATGTAGAAACAAATAGGTTGAAAAAACATCTCTTATTTTACAGTGCAATATCTTTATTATACAATAATATGCCTAGTAAGTTCTACTAAAAACAAGGCGTGATCAGTAATTGTTACAATGGCAACATGTAAAAAAAAAGATTTTTCGTTTTTATATGGCGCATACCTTACATATTTAGAATATTAAACGCACCGGAAACCACTGCGGGACGGGAACTATATTTTTCCAGTCTTGACAAATATAAAAACTCTAAGTGACCTTTCCTTTCAAGTTAAATGCCGCTGCCTTTAAGGTATAGATAGACCTTTGACGTTAAAGTAAATGACGAAATTAGCAAAAATGGAACTTTTGAGGGTTGTTTAAATTTGTTGCAAGTCATATTACAGTTATTCGGAAATTAAAAACCAATTTTTTATTAGTATAGGGGAATCTGAAACGGTGGGTCGCACAAAAAAGAGGGAAGGGGGATAGAGGGGAGGGTGGCAAACGGGTGGAGGTTGGGCACTCTAGGGGGTTGAGGAGAAGGATTGGGAGGTGAAAAGAGGGAAAAGGAAAATAGAATTTGGGAGATGGAATTGGTGTGTCAAGGCACAGTAATTTACAAGCTAAATATACGGGTAAACTAATGTGGTATGTCATAAGACGGGTCTTTTAGAAGTTATTAAAATACGTAATAGATTGCAGTTACTATTAGTATTGGTAAAAAAGTTCAATTAGATTACTTGAGATGAAATGTAATTCAACGTAACTTTTCCAAATACTTCAGACCTTCAAGTACGAGAGTTTTTTGTCGGTTTTAAAAACGAGCCTTCATACTCTCTAGTACTTGATAAGAATCGCCGCATTACAAGCTACTTACCGTCTCCATTCATCAATTTTGGTAGAGCATTTTTGTGTCGGAGAAATATTGTTCGTGGGATCCTTGGAAGGAAACTAGTATAAAAAAGGGCGGATTTAGAGAGAGAACAAAGGAAGGTATGAATGAAAGTAATTGTAATACTTTTATTGGTAATCAAATTAATGTTGTGATTCCTGTGTGCAAAATAATTTAAAAACACTTTCCATTTTTAGTAATTTGAATACTTGTAACGAGTACAGTACGATTCTGCACGTGACTAGTGATGGGGAGGGAGTTAAAGTGGGGACGAAGGGTGTTACATGAGGATGGGGTAGAAAAGCTTAATTAGAGGGAAGGTGAAGGCAGGAAAGTTATCGGTGGTCACGTGATGTATACATATCTGAAAAATGAGGCGGAAAGCTGAATTGTTTCTCAGGTCACGTGAGTCGGAATTCCCCACTACATTTAGCCGAAAAAGCACCTACGACAAGACGGACGCAATTTTATGATAGAGGTTATGTTAAAATATGTCGTTAATACTTAAATGACACTAAGTGAGCCCTTAATGGCAGAGAAGATTTTAGTTTATGTAAGCGTTGCTCCATTTCTTTCAGGGAAGCGGAGAGAGCCGAGAGAGATCTCAAGTCGCCAAAGGGACAGGAGCAATTTCAAGAACTCTGGAAATTAGGAGTCCATCATTATGGCGTGCCTAAGGTCCTAATGACTAATATTTTTATTCCAAATGTCACAACACTGGTCAAAATATTCGATTTGATGAAGGTAGGTCTTGCACGATATATTTACACCGCTTTATTCGAACATAAAGATATCCAAGAATGCAGACTCACTTGAGCAAATATTGGCATCGTTATGCTCGCCGACAGCTTTCTGTAGCGTTTGACAAGTGAAGATATGGGCACGCAGAGCTCTGATGAACGGTCGTGATTCGCAAGCACACGTGCGCGTATGTCTTTTGCATATCAGCAAAAAATTACCGCGAGTACATAGTGTATCTCTGTTTAAATTAAATTCAGCAATCTCAACAGTATTTGCATTTTCGCCCCAATATTTGAGAAAAAGAACGTTTCAATCAAGGTTCTTTATTTTCAAATTTTCTACCCGAGTCGTATATTTACAACCATTTCAGGTGTGATTCAGAACCACACTGGTATGGTAGTGATTAATATTTTCTCTATCTGGGCTTCAACCCTGGTCGTAACCGCCGCATCCTTTTCCTGTGAAGAAAGGTAAAAAACGCAGGCAAGCTGGTGACTGATATCCATAGTAACCCTGATACGTAGGAAAATACAATCCGCCTCTACTCGGTGCTAGTTTCCTTTCCAATTTCCTGAACGGATATGGTGGCCACCTCGCGCATATAGGAACTGTGTTATCTGGCTGTAATACGTGACCTTGAATAAATGAGTCCAACCCAGTCTCAAGATCTACACCTTCTTTATCCATGAGATGAGTGTGGTCGGGCGGAGGCTGCTTTTTCGGACTACACGTATTCTATGATGGCTCTTAGAGATATGTAGACACTACACGAAATTATACCCAGATGGCCCTATTGAAAAAGGCCAATATGAACTCGGCTTATTGGAAATATTGTATTCCAATGAAGTTGATGGAAACCAATAAAAACTTATTGTTATCCGATTAACCCAATACGCACGATGGGAATTCATATCGGAGCACAATATTCCGATATAGTATGCGGTTATTGGTATACAACAGGATATTGGAGCACAATATCCCAATATAATTTGCGGTTATTGGTATACAACACCATATCGGAGCACAATATCTCGATAGAACTTGCGGTTATTGGTATACAACGCGATATTGGAGCACAATATGCCGATATAATGCGCGGTTATTGGAATAGAATACGACATCGCGTGCATATTGGTGACCGACATGGACATAGTGTACGGCCAGTCGGCCACACGATATATAAATATCGGTTGTCGATCATGGGCCCAAAGGAAAATACAATATGATATCGCGTGCATATATCTCAGAACGGATACCAAATTACCAACATGAAATACGTCGGCAGATACCGCGAACTATGAGGAAACGTAACACGATTTTGAGCGTTCGTGAAGCATCTTGCATGTTGATATCGGTATGCCCACATCTACGACATCGCGTGAATGATATCGTAAAACAGCAGGAGTTACCATACGGCAAGAACACAAACGTTCTGCGTTGCGAACACATAAACACTGATCGAAAGCGCAAGTATGTATGTACGTACGGCTGTTGGCAGTACACACAGCCTCGCGCGCTTGAAATGCTAGACAACCAACAAACCATTCAGAATAACTAGCTGGAACACCCGCGACCTACCTTTCAATGAGAAAGCCCAATAACGACGTGCTTATTGGAGTGATCGTTTTCCAACAAATGTTTATTGCAGTTGTTGTAATGCAACATAAGTTAGGTTACCGGTGTTGGGACCCAAAGCGAACGCGATACGTGACAGTGTCGGTTCGCACGATAACATAATGAGGGTGAATAGGTTTGACAGGTCACGTGCATGTAGTTGCTTCCTACGCGCACATTTATCGATATTCACCCACCTTTCTGGGTAATCCTACGTCGTACACAAAATCCACGACAACATGCGAGCACATTTCACCCACCACTCTTCGTCGCCTGTTTCGCGAGATTCACACACTGTAAAAAAACGACGTGAAAAATACGTGCATTTGCACCAACAAACGATACGTTAAAGCCTCGTTTTATGAGAAGATAAGTTTCCATCGTCAAGCGGTCAAGCCGCGCGCGCGCCAGCACGAGCTTCGGAGGCAGTTCGAAGCGTGTTTCGAAGAGAGCCCAGCGAGCCGAACGGCCGAGCGAGCCGACTCCGAGCATGCGCACTGTGCGCACGTCCACTACGCAGCGGGGGCCCTCGTCGTGCGACGCGGCGACCCGGCGTGACCGACGGATGATAGTTCGTCGCGCTCTTTGCTCGCGGGCTCCGAGCGAAACCAACGCACTTTCAATCGCCTCGAAGGGTACGTATACACGACTTAATTACTTGCAGCATTGAGTGCTTTGGTATACACGGATCAAAGTACACACCGAAGGACAGAGAGGAGACATGAAGTTTTGAAATCGCAGCTTATTTGAACGCACGTGTCCCCTGTTGAAAGCCTCTGTGCTCTGTTACAGGCGTTATTTCGACTGCGTGTACTCCGATGTTACGCCAGTCAGTGTTCACACTCGGCTAGCTTCGCTATCTTGTTATCTCATGTGCGAAATAGACGTAGAAACCAGCGCCGCGTCTCTTTCGGATGTTGAGCCCTTGCTTCCGGCCAGCTTCCGGCGTGCTTGCCGCCGCGACCGTTCGACGCATTGGATTCGCGGGCTCGTTCGAAGAGGCGTTGTTTGAAGCTGACGAGTCGCCGAAGTGTTACCGGCCGCTTCTCTTTACGGAAGTCGCGATCGACGCTCGGCTCTGAGCTCGTACTTTTTTCCTTCCAGGTAGACCATGAGTGCCGACCACTGATCTGTGGTGTCGACTGACGCCGAACGAAGTTGAGAAACGCTAGCGAGTGAGTCAAATGTTTGTGACGCCGCCCAACTGCCCTGCTATCGGCTGCGCAAAGCAAATAGAGTAAAAAAAAACGGAAAAAGTGTTTTTTTTTATTTTCCCGTTGTCCATGTTTCACCTCAATCAACGCAAAGGGAATCGCGGGTACACGTCGGTTTACTCATTACTGTGCCTAGATTGTAGATTGTCTCACTACAACGAAGCTTTTTTGATGTGATCTTATTCTGATATCGTTATTAGGGTGACCACCCGTCCCGCGACTCGCGGGACTGTCCCGTATTGAGGGCTCGTGTCCCGCGTCCCGCAAGAAATACCAAAATCTTCAAAATGTCCCGCATTTCACACTGTCGTAACATTCACTTCGCAAATTATGGCGCTTCCGAACAACAGGCCACGGGAAAGCGCGGAGGTAGCTGATAAACGTGTGAATCTCGATGGTATGTTATTTCTATCCACGCACTGCGGGAAGCAACCGTCGTTTTTGCAGGTGAAAGACGCGCATGCGCCGTTGTGCTTCTCCCCTATATGGCAAAATATTGCAAGCGAAAATTGCTCGCCAAAAGTTCAAAGAATAAACTATTGTAAATATTTGCAAATCATACTGTATCATGCGAAAGGTTTTTTGTGGAAAGCTTTTTTTTAGTGAAGATGGCCACACAAGGCAAAAACCTGCAACTTACAACGGTCGAAAAAACAAAAACGTGAGGTTCTAATTTTGTGTAGCAGCATGTTAGTATAAGAGTAACTATCGATATCGATAGAAAACAATAAGCCGAAAAATACTTACTGTTTCTTATTTCCTTTTTATGCATTGGGGTCTGGTACAGTCATTTTTTATGTTTTTTACTTACACACTTTTAATGAAATATTTACCATTACAATTAAACAAAAAATATCACTGTTAGTCAAAATTATTTAAGATTGATTGCAGCACTCAATTTTCAGGTGTATAATATGCTTTCGTACAGCACAGGATTTCGGGGTGTGCGTGTTGGTGAATTTCCTGTAATACTTTTTTCTTGAGTCGTGAAAATACCGTCCTCCTCTTACTTCCTCCTCCTCCTCCTCCTCCCCCCTTCCCCCTCCGGTCAGGGTGTTCCGCATTTCGCCGGCGGGAAGGTGGTCACCCTAATCGTTATATCTTGCTTTTTCATCTTGGCTGCACACTTCTAGACGACCTTCTACACATTGCACTCCTTGTTGACATGTCGCTGGTGCTTGAGACTAACTGGAAGTCACTGTTTGCTCATTCCTTGGTGCACATATTTCATGTTCAACATCAGGTATCTGAAGGAGGCACCATGAAACCCTCGAATTTGTTCAGAGGTACCTCAACATACTGTATTAGAGTGCTGTTTTGTGTGTTGTAGTTTCGTACAACACCAAATTGCACTTTGTCTGTAATATACCCTATAACTGTTCACTACAATTAAAGTTGCAATGAAACATTGGCCACGAGAGGTGACTCGCCCAAGGTGGCCGAGAAATTCCTCGCATAATTTTCTCCATGGGTCATTTTGGATGTTGACAAATTTTCTTGTGAATAATGAGTGTTATGCACATATGTTTCTTCTATACTTTTCGTCCAGGTACTTCAGTTAGATAAACCCCAGCAAAGGCAGCAAGACAGTCTCATGGGGTCACACCAAGGATAACGGCATTCCTGCTCGAGTCCCGAGTCTTGTCACCGAACTTCACTGAACATAATGGTACATTCCCTTTCCTTAACTTTGTGGGAGCCGAGGGTGAAAGACGAGGCAGAGGGCACGTGACAGGCGGTCGGCGGAGAAGTCACGAGCTGGCGCGAGACAGTGCGTGCTGAGCGAGGCTGGAGCTGGGCAGGAACATCGGAGCCGGGCTGCCTGGCCTGGCCCATGGCGAACCCCGGAGCGGTCCACCAGCGAGGTTCGAAGTCCGGACCGGCGGAAATGGCGAGCCCTGGCCATCTAGCCTAGGCCACGACGATCCCGGGGTGGTTCCGCAGCGAGACTCGGGCAGTGATAGCCCGGGACAGCCAGCCTACGCAGCGCTGGCGTGGGAAGGACGATCCGCAGGCCTGGACACGGACTCCGACTGTGAGCTCTGATCGACGGGCGACAACAAGGGTTGGCGTGCCTGGACTGCCGGCTCTGAACGACGGGCAACCGGGAGGTACAGTCAACCCATTCGCTGTCTTCTCGTTGCTGTATGTCACTCCCTGGGTGACGGGCGGAGCGCATACCGATCGGGCGGCGATTATTAGTAGCTAAGCGAACTCCATAAAGAAACCCACATTAAAATGGCACATCCAACGTGGGGCCCGTTCGGTATGCCTCTGCTTCTGGTCGTCCCCAGGGAGTCCCACGGATTCGTTGAGCGGGTTGTTCACTAACGCTAACGATGCCCGTTGAGACAAAGTATGTTGGAATTTTGGCGACTTGTCGCACAGCAAAGCTCAGCAGGTGTCTTCTCGAATCGAGTACTTCAAGGGCTCGAAGGACGAGGTTGCAGACGCGCTTTCTCGGGTACCCCAGAATAGTGGTTGGCAGGAGATGAGGAGCGCGGTTAAGATGTAAGAAAGTCGTCTTCGGAGGCAGAGGAGAACCACGGCATATTCGCTGGAAGGCAGGATAGCGACTGGCAGGAGGGGAAACAGCCAGGACTCATTGCAGATTTAGGATTTAGGCTTGGGGTGATGCGGTAGGCAAGTAAGCGCTTGTCGAGGCCCGGAGTGCAGATAGGTGTTTGTCAGTGGGTGTCGGAAAGATTGCGGAAATGGCAGTCGACACCGGGAACATTGACGGACGAGATTGTCAGAGGGTGTCGGGTAAACTGGCGGAAATTGCGGTTGGCACCAGGAACGCTGGCAGGCGAGTTAATGAGCATTATGATTTGTAACTGCTGGGCCAAGAGGGCTAGTTGCTTCGCGTCAGTCCAACAATCGACGAAGGGCGGAGGGACGACTCTCCCTTGAGGGGGTCGTTCCAAGAAAGCTACGAAATGATTTATATGATTCTTTCTCGACTTCACTCTGGCCGGTCGTGGCAGTGACAGCAAGACTTTTAATAAGTTATGTCACGTTACGACCTGGCCGGGGATGAGGCGGTAGACATTTAGGTGGCTTGTAGCTGTCCAGCTTGCCTTGAGGCGTGAACAGTTGAAGCGGGCTTGCTCGCTGAGCGTGAACGGTGGAAGCGAGCCTAAGGCCCACTTCAGACGGGGCAATTTCACCCAGCAACTTAACGTCGCAACACCAGCAACACGGGCCGCCTGCGTTCACACGCTGCAACCGAATTGCTACGACTTGCCATCATCATCATGAAATTTGATTTTTCTTGCCTATTTAGACGCACAACTATGTGCTAAAAACGTGTTTTTATATCTGAGTGGCGTTGAGAATACTCACTCATCTTTCTGAAAATGTTTATTTCCAAAAACGATCCATTTCAAACCAGGACCAAGTCTTCAGCTGTCATCATCACCACCACAGGGGTGTCACGTGAAAATATTTCGTCCCTGATTGGCTGCTGCCGCTTCAAACTTGTCCAGTTTGTTCGAGTTGCTTGTCTGTTTCGAGCCGAACCCGATCTCAGCAATTCGTGTTGATCTGGGAAAACCTAGGGAACAACCTGCCAGCAACCTCAAAATTGCTAGAAAAGTTGCCCCGTCTGAAGCGGGCCTTAGGGAACTGAAATCAAGGGCAGTGGAGCTCTGGGTTCAAACCCACCTGGAGACGTTTCTTTTCTTTTTGCCTTTTTTTAGTATATATATATATATATATACATATACATACACACACACACACACACACACACACACACACACACACACACACACACACACACACACACACACACACACACACACGCACACACACACACACACACACACACACACACACACACACACACACTGTAAACGACTAAATTTCGCAAGGACCTAATTTTCGCGAATTTCGCGAATCGCCTACAAAAGCGAAAAATACGTCCCGCGAACAATTCGGGCAATAAGTGAACGCTACGGAAGCTACACTCGATTCGCGAAAATTAGAACCCGCGAATAATTTAAAATTTCCAGCTTTGGCCCGATTCGCGAAAATTTGAGCCCGCGAAAATTAAGTCGTTTACAGTATATATATATTTATAAATAATACTTTTTTTTAAGTTTTAACGTATAGACGCATAATTTACACACTAATTCACATTCAGAAGTGCTTTTATCCACACACTGTGGCTCCCTAGTGCTTGCAATAGCTTCTTGCTGAGCTATTGCAAGCTCTGCAAAGGAGGGGCATCTTCCCACCCTTTACAGGCTGTAAAGCTGTGGCTTGCATAGCTCTAGCAGGTCGCACCTCGCTCACTGGCTTCATCACCAAGCATAGGTGCTGCATGAGTCGCGCCACACCGTAAGGCTATATACGGTCAGGTCACACACCTGGGACCATTCGTCACTGCACTCAGCTATGGTATGGTGGCATGGTCTGGGCATGAAGCAGGGGTACAACTTGGAAATGCTCATCTTCATCACATTTGAAACACATTTTTTATTACTTTTGTGTCGAGTTGTCAGCATTTTAAGGGTGAGGAAGCAAGCAGCAGCGAGAGCAAGAAAAAAATTGAAAGCCGCTCTTATTGAGAATTTATTACGAGCACTAGGAAGCCGTGGAGTATTCTTAAAACGCTTCTAAAGGTGAATTAGCATATAAATTATGTGCGAGTGCCTCAAAAATCGAAAAAAAAACAATTTAAATATAATTAATAAGGATAAAAATATATACCAGGAGGACTTAAACCAGAACTACACAGTCTGTAAGTTTGAAATTTGACACCATAAACCACTTGGCCACCACCCAATTTTATTTCTAGGTCGTTTATTGAGGTATATGAATTTCGTTTGCAGCTGTCGGCTGCAAAAGAGATAGCCTTATTTTCATTTACTTTACTATTCCCACCAAATATGACAAGTGACCAAGAATAGAACCTCATTTGTCCGCCGAGGCACTGCTAGCATCAAGGCAAGCTAGCCTAGCTCGCTGGGCTTATAATTTGTTTCATCACCCGTATAGGATTCTGTTGCCACTCATCAAAAGAAAAAAAAACTGTGACTAAGTCTGACTTGTTTTGGTGTGCAGGCATCTTTGGCAGTAAACTCTGCTAAATGAGGCAAAATATATATTATACTCTTTTAGCAAATATGCATTGTTTTAGCAAAATGAGCTACACTATTTGACTGAGGTGAAACAGAATTAGCCTCTCCACCTGGGTCTGTTTTGATCTCTCGCAGACACTATTTCCTGCTTTTTGTGGTTTGTATCAGACTTTTGTGCCTCTGTCCTGCCAAAGCATCTGTGTTAGACTAAGACTGGGTGTTTTAGCATATGTGCAGGTATTCTTCACAGCAAATGGCTGCCAATCAGGAACACGAGTTTGTTCTCGGCCACCAAGAGCAAGTATTTTCAAAGTGAGCTATTGCCCGCCTATATGAGTTTTGTGTTCCATTCCTCTTGGATGCCATTTCCTATGTGTAGTGGTCTTGCATTAGTATTTTGTTGTCTCTCTTCTGCAAAAACACCCAAGTTTGGCTAAGACCGGGTTTTTTCTTATACATGCAGGTCTTGGAGGCGAGCACCAACCAATCAAGGCCAGAAGTTTGCTCTTTGCCGCTCATGGCAAGTGTTTTCAAGGTGAGTGATTGATGCCTATCTGAGTTGTGTGTTTCGTTCGTCACAGACACTCTATTTCCTGTCTTTATAGTGGTCTTGTGTCAGGCTTTTGTGTCTCTGTCCGGCCAAAGCATCTGTGTTAGACTAAGACTGGATTCGTTAGGATATGTGCAGGTATTCTTGGCAGCAAGTGGCTCCAATCTGGAACACGAGTTTGTTCTCGGTCACCAAGAGCAAGTATTTTCAAGGAGCTATTGCCCGCCTATATGAGTTTCAGCATTCGTCAAGGAGCTCAAAATCAAAGCCCGGGGGTTGGCCATTGCAAAAATGTTGACTCGGAAGCGCATAGGGAGTAAGCTTTACAAAAGTATTCACCTGCCTCAACAAGTGAAACCGAAACTAAAAACGTGGGTTCCATTTAGAAAAAAAAACATTGTCAGCCCGAGTTAACTCGGGGGCAGCACGGAGCAAACAAGCCACTCTACGAGTATGCTTGGTTCAGGCTTTTGTAGGGGTGGTCGATGACTCGGTGTTTTCTAAAAAAATTTTTTTCTAAAAGTGTGGTGGTCGAATATTTGGGGATGGGCATTGAGTCGTGATGTTACGGTAAAAATTTTATCCACATGCCGGGATTCATGTGCCTTGTCCCCCTAGCGAGGGGGACAGGGCCTTCAAAATTTTAGGTTCGCAAAAGGGGTGCGTCAGTATTGACGTCTCATTTTACATCAGGCCTCTCAATTTAAAACGCACTATAAATGACATGCCTGAAATTCGTTTGGGTGTACTTCCTCTCAGCAAGTATATGGTTCTGTCTCAAAAGGTCTAATCTGATGTTGACCGCACCTCAGGTCTCCACCGACGATTCATCAAGACGAGACCCAACCGGGACACTAGGGAGGAGCGGCTTAAGCAAGGGAGGCTACATATACGACAGCTTCTTGCGGACAAGAACCGAAAATAGATAGATGGTGGGTGTTTCATTTGCTATGCCTTTTGGCATGCACATTCTGTTTGTTATGTTTCAAGATTCCTGCAGAGGTCAATTTCAACTATTGTAAAATACCGAGCATGCGCCCAGATCGCAGAAGCGCCTACCCCCTGTTTGCATACCAGACACCCATCCACCTGTTTTCAGCCATGCTCAAAATATTAAAAGAATGCATCAAGCGCCCAGGTGCCGTGGCGTCCTTGCTACAATAGTGACGGTTGTGGAGCTGACAGATCCGTGCCTGGCACAAGCCATGGCATGGCCTTTGGGAACCAGGGAATCGAGATTAGAGATGTAGCATAGAAATTGGAGGCAAGCGGCGAAGGTGAGCAGAGTTAACGGAAAACAAGGATGAATGGGGTTCCGTCGCATGAGGCATCTATGTCCCGTGCATGTAATTTTGAGTGTGCTGTAGGTGGCTACTCAAAAAATGTGTTACTTGTACGTAACTAATCGCAAATCTTTCTTGCAGTTTCCATGGCCCACAAGGCAGCAGGTGCCAGTTCATTCTCGTTCAAAGGTGAGGATTATAGATTTTCTAGATTGCTCTGAAGCAGCAATACTGAAGGCAGACAAGCGGTACGGCATATTTAATTGACGGAGCTCAGAACGACTGGGGACGCTTTCACTGAAGCTTGTTTTGCTGCAATACACAGCACCGGATAAATTCAAAATTACATGTGCGTGACATAATATGCCTCTTGTGACAAAACTGGGCACACGTTTTGTCGCCTACAGCAACACTGAAGGCAGACAAGCGGTACGGCATATTTAATTGACGGGGCTCAGAACGACTAGGGACGCTTTCACTGAAGCTTGTTTTGCTGCAATACACGCGTGTATTGCAGCAAAACAAGCTTCAGTGAAAGCGTCCCCAGTCGTTTTGAGCTCCGTCAATTAAATATGCCGTACCGCTTGTCTGGCTTCAGTGTTGCTGTAGGCGACAAAACGTGTGCCCAGTTTTGTCACAAGAGGCATATTATGTCACGCACATGTAATTTTGAATTTATCCGGTGCTGTAGGTGGCTGGTCAAAGAAATTGGTACTTGGACGCAACTAATCGCAAATCTTTCTGGCAGTTTCCACGGCCTAAGTGCCAGTGCCAGCTTGTTTTTACTCAAAGGTGAGAATTCCTGATTCCCGAAGCAGGAATACTGAAGCCAGACGACCGGTACAGCATTTTTAATTGACGGAGCTCAGAACGACTCGGGGGCTCCTGCATTGAAGCTTATTTCTCTGTAATACACGCGGGCGACATTGACGTGTGCCCAGTTACGTCGCAAGAGGATATCTATGTCCCGCGCATGTAATTTTGAATCTTTCCGACTTAGTGTACTTTACATGGCTACTCAAAGTAACTGCTACTTGGACGCAACTAATCGCAAATCTCTCTTCCAGTTTCCACGGCCTACAAGCAAGCAAGCACCAGTTCGTTTTTCCTCAAAGGTGAGCATTCCAGATACTCTAGTTTGGTGCGAAGCAGGAATAGTGAAGCCAGACGAGCGGATACGTATATTTAATTGACCGAGCTCAGAATGACCCGTGGCAGTGGCATTGAAGCTTATTTTTCCGAAATCGACGCAGACATAATTTTGAATCTATCCGGCTTAGTGAGGAATTGCCACTTGTCGTGAACTAATCTCAAATTTTTATCTTGCAGTTTCTATATGGCTGCAGCTAGCAGGTGCTATTTTCATTAAAAGGTGAGGATTTCACATTCTGTTTTCAAACATCAAGTTTTTGCATGAGGGTCCTAAACAATTAACTTTCTTTTGCAGTAAATGCCAGATCCTCCAGTTCAGAAATATGTTAAATATATTTGGTATGGATAAGCCCAGTGTTTTGCTTCTTTATTCATAATTTGACAACAGCAACATTTTTTATTTTATCACTCAGAAATACACACAAGGAAAGACTGCGTTGCAAAGCAATGTCGTGCTGAACATGATATTCCAACTCGTATATAGTTTTATTGGTAGCCGATATAATATGTTGGATTCCAATATCCATAATACGCTAAGTACACTGGAATCGTAAACCCTTATTGGATCCCCATACGACACATGGGGTTCCAATAAGGGTTTATACGGTATGGGATTCCAATGTTTTTAGCGTATTATGGATATTGGAATCCCATAACAAACCCTTATTGTAATACAATACAATAAATGTAATGTTTACCAATATCCATAATACGCTGTTCATATTGGGGTTTTCCAATAGGGGTATGGGATTCCAGTGTTTTTAGCGTATTATGGATATTGGAATCCCATAACAAACCCTTATTGTAATACAATACAATAAATGTAATGTGTTCCAACACAATATCCATATTGTATTGTAATACAATAAAAATATATTGTTTCCCAATATCCATAATACGCTGTTCATATTGGGGTTTTCCAATAGGG